>JBBPDE010230660.1:0-10000 GCA_037974605.1 Nannopetersius ansorgii | reverse complement strand
TTCCAGGGGTGTGTATCACGCACACAGACACACACACACACTGACTTCCAGAGGGTGTGTATTACACACACACACACACTGACTTCCAGGGGTGTGTATCACGCACACAAACACATACACACACACACACTGACTTCCAGGGGTGTGTATCACGCACACAGACACCCAGACCTCCAGAGGTGTATTATACTCTCTGTCTCTCAAACACAGAAGCCCACTCAGACACACGGTCACTTCCAGTGGTCACTGCAGGCCACTCATAAATACACAGTCGCATACATACACAAACACACAGGCTACTGCAGATACACTTATGATCAGTATCTGTTACACACACTGACCTGTGCTCCAGGCGTGTGATTAATGACAGCAGGACTGAAAGTGCGATGTGGGTTTTTTTGTTATTGTTCTTTTCTAAATGGTGACCTGTGACCTGTCTGTAAACGTCCAGCCTACCATCCAGCAGCTTCACTTCGGACAGGGACCCAACCTGACTTGCACTTTTTCTGCCCGAGGTATTTCCATTTTCTGAGGAGTAGATGTTTATTTTGCTTGCTAATGTCTGTTTTTACGAGTTTTTGTGTGTTAGTTTTGTATGACCGGGGTGTGGGGGGGGTGGTTATATATGGACTCAGGATCTGCATTTTATAGGCCTGGAGGGGCGAGTTTGTGTATCGGGGAAAACATTTTGTGTCTATTTTAGAAGAAAAAAAAATGGCATGTCCACAAAACTAGTACTGTGGTGCAGTTTCAACTGTAACGGTGCAAAAAAAACATATGGGGGTGGGGGGGTAGATATTTTTGTGTGACATCATCAGCATGGGCAGGTTCCTCCTAGATCTGTTGCTGTAAGTGGGCGTGTCGTTCCTGGGCTTGGAGCTTGGTCTGATGGGTTCTGTTTGTTTTGCTATTTATGGGTTTGTTTATAGTAAAATCGTGTGTCGTTGTGGGACAGTAATGTCTGCATCCAACAAGCTGTTCAAGGACGAATCCAGTTACAGAAGAGAAATGTTTCCTTCTCTTCTGTCCCCGACTGTCCAGACGTTTTTGTGAAAATGTTTGTGTGTGTTTGATTAAAAGGTGGAGTCGAACCCCTGAAAGATTTTTCTCTTCACTCCAAATGCCGGTTAACATGTTCTGTAAATGAATGAATGATGAAGTTCTTTTAAAAAACTTATGGAAATACTCCTGCACAGGTAAGTGATCGAAATGTGAACAGGGTCTGTTCATAGTGGAGGTGAATGGAATGAGAAGTCTGACTCTTAAATCTCCTCACAAAGCAAAAAAAAACCCCAAAAAACTAATTTAACCATCAACATCCACCGAGACACATGGAGCTTCACTGGAGGTGGGCAGTGAATAAAACGACTGGATTTGTGAAGATGTAAAGCGATGTGAGTCTTTACAAAACCAAAAACACTCATCTCGGGGAATTCTGGAAAATTTGTGATGATTATTCTACCGCTAAGTGCGATTGTGATTCCTTTCAATAGATTGAAAAGCCCAAATCACTTTTCTGATATTAAAGAGGCTTAAAGTCTGTAAATATTGTTTGAAAATGTACATGCAACCCCATCCATTCCATCCATAAACAGAAACTAAGCTGCAAAACAGCCCATTTTCAAATGTTTTTATGATGTCACATCTAAAAGTATCTTGTTCAGTCTACACCAGGTCTTGCTCATTTACTTATACAACCCAGTCTTAAAGCTACAGTAACATAAATCAGCCTCTTCAATTCTTTGGCTGAAAAATGGGCATATAAAAATGAACCATTACAAAATATATTTGTGGTCAAATATAAGCCTTTCAGAAACACCTTAATGAATCTTTAATGGTTAAAGATAAAAATAATTTAACTTTTATTGGATTACATGTACACTCCGTAACCTTCTAACCTGGAGATGTGATTGGTTAGAAGCTCATTTATATATTGCAGGAGTATTGCAGACACTACCACATTAACAATTATCAGATTTATAATAAATTACAGTCTACTTCACACACCGCTTTCAGGGTTATTTTATTGTCAGTAATAGAAACGTTTTCTCATCTCATTCAGTTACACAAGTTCTCCTCCAGCCTTCAGAGTTACAATGTATTTCAACGGAAGAGACACACACACACACACACACACACTACTCACCACAGACATCGGACATAGTGGTGTAAACATTTGCCCACTCCGCACTGACCCTCACAGGAAACACCTGACCAGGGTTCAGCTCTTGGTCTTCTGGTTCTACTCTGTTCTGGAATAAAAGTCATGTCCAAACGCAGCCTCACTGTTCTAGGTAGTGTTCTAGAACCCTCCAGGGAGCTGGCCTGGTTTCCTCCCCAGTGTGTTTCTGACTTCATAAAAAAATCCGTACACTGACTGTCATTCATATTATCATTCTTCTTAATATCGGTTACTCATCTTTACATCCAGCAGATCTGGGGTCAGCTGCCGTGTGCTGCAGGGTCGTGTTCATGACCTGGACTCGGATTAAACAGGTGTCCCCTCCTTGGGTGGCTCAGTCTTTTTATCCCCCCCTGCAGACGGGACAGTTCCAGAACCCCCCTCCCCAGGCGTAAAGGTAGAGTCCACAGCAGCGGGGTTCTCGTTCTTCTGTAATGGAGACAGCACCTCCTGAGCTTGAGGGGGAGCCCCCTGAGGCAATATGAAGCCTGTTTTGGCACTTTTGCCCACCGCTGCCCCCTGGTGGCTGGGGTTCATGGTGGTGCCCTCAGAGTCCTGCAGCCAGTCCATCTTCTGCTCATGCTGTCGGACGGCATCATCCACTCGGGCGTCAATCATGGCTTCTGTCAGTACGCCATCCTCAGAGGAGTATGCCGCAGCCTTGTGGGAGGGGAGAAGAATGAATGACAATACAGCACAGAATGTATAGATAATACTAATACTGATGTTGATAATTCGTTATAGTAGTTTTAAAAAGGGTGGCACACAGTATTTAGTTGCTATAGTAACAGTGCTGCCATCACAGACACGTAAAATATGCAAATGAGCTGCCTAACAAACAGTGTGTGTTGGCAGAGACCGATCTCAGCTCCTCAATGTCCATTCAACGTAATTACTGAATATGACCACTTTAAAGCACTTTATTTTTTGCTCTTAAACCCTCTGTGTGGTTTTATTCATTCAGTCCAAAATTCATTTCTACAGCCTCTCTTTATCCTTCAGAAGTAAACAGGCCAAGCATGCCCAAACTTTTGACCTCTGGCTAGACTTGAATGCGCAGTCACTATTGAAGAGAGAGGACCTCAAACCACTGAGCCACTCTCTGTCTCTCTATCTCCAGGTCTCTGGCTTGCTCTCTCCGCATTCACTTTCAATTACCAATTAAATAAGCAGTTTTTAGACACTGTCCAAAAAGTAATGTGTACCCTAACTTTTGCACAGACACCCAGACATTCGTTTTCAACAGACATTAGAGAATTCAACAGAGCAGTGGAGGTGCTTTTCTGCCCTGTGCTGGTGGGCCCGTTCACTGTGATACCAGCAGGTGCCCTACTTTTCGATATTTTGGGAGAAAGAGTGAAACGAGTGGTAGGTCTGGATTAATCAGAGCAACAGGATCTGTAACAGGAACAACCAACCCTCCAGCTCTCACTGGCCATGTTTCAGGATGAAAACAGGGCAAATCTGATTCTTTTTCCCCACATCCAAGTTTTAATTTTAACAATGCATGCTTTTCTAGTGGCCATGGCAACCAAGGAGAACAGTTACGTATCCCATACTGAAAACGCTCATCACTGCGGTCACCACCACTGAGACCAGTGGGACCAAATCCAGTCAGTTTTTGTAAATGAGGAATGCTCGTTATTTAAGGGCACAGGCGAGTTCATATTGTTCTCACACACACACACCAGCCTGGCGGAAAGCTCAGATCCGAGGAAAATAAATAAAAGAATGAGGGTGGTAATGTGATGGACAGCCCCTCACCTGCCAGGCCACGCCCAGTTTAGAAATCTCTCGGCCAGACATTCCCTCTGTCCTCTTCGCAATGTCTGAACACTTTTTCCCATAATCAAACTGTGCCAACTTCAGACGCCTGTTTAAAATAGTAAAAGCTGTCAGTGATCATTTACACACACTTGAAATATATGTGTGTGTATATATGTATATCTACATATACACATATTTGTAGTTACATAGAAATAACTATGTAGATATGTGGAGGAAGCTAAGAGAAAGTGTGTACTCACTGTCTCCCCCCGGTTGCTGGCTCCAAGACGTATCTGTCGAAGTAAAGCCGGACGAGACGCTCTCTCTCCTCGGGACCAGGGAGGGCAAAGTTCACAATTTCATCAATACGGTCATTAATGGCCCAGTCAAACTGCTCCGGCTGATTACTGGCTAAAACCAGCATAAACCTACACACAATTTGTTCAGAATTTACATGATTTTTACACTTTATTGTAGCAAAGACGTGACAAAAAGTACAGAAAATTGTCCATGGTTCTAGGTAATAGTGAGTCAGAAACAACATAAGCAAATCAGAGGCCAAACAACTCCTCCCCACTGATACAGAAGATGCTTCAGCATGGTATAAGGGGAGAAAGTGTGTAAACTAACTTTTCACCAAATTATTGTTTTTTTGTGTAAGTATAAGTGTGTGTGTGTACACACTTGTTGCTTTGCTCTCCGGTTCGGTACAGGAATGCGTTCAGTGTTGCTCGCAGGTCCTCACTGATCTTCTCCTACAGATAGAAATACCACCAACGCGTCACTATACCAAACCCACAAAGAAACACACACACTTAAACCCTAAGTCAGACACTCACGGTGGCTCTCTTGCGTAGGAATGCATCAGCTTCATCCACAAACAGCAGCAGGCTGCAGAAAACAAACAAAAACAATGCATATTAGTACTAAACTGTGCATATACACAAACATATATACATAGAGACAGATAGATACATAACATATTTATGTAATTTCTGGCGTCTACCCTGCACTTTAAATCGTATGCAGTAAATTCCAGTTTAATCTTAACCCGGTTTAATTAACGGAGTCACCGTTCTTACCCTCGGCGGCTGGTGCCGGCCCAGTCGAACACTTTATGCATGGCAGTGACACCCTCCCGTCCCATGGGGGCGACGTCTCCTCCTGTCATTATGGCGTAATCCATGCCAGAATGCACTGCTAATTTCTGTTAAAACAAGAATGTAAAAGGAATATAGGTAAAATAGTGTGAATTAAAAAAGTGTATCCCAACGCAACTGATCCAGACAATCAGAAGACTAGGCCAACCAAAACATACCTGATCCGGCCATTCAGAAGACTAAATGAAGTTACACCGTTAAAATCTGTGCGGGTACCTTGGCGAAGAGTGTTTTTCCAGTCCCGGGTGGGCCGTACATCAGTATGTTCCTATAAAGGCCGCGATTCTGACGGGTGTTGCGTGTTGCTATGGCGATGTCACGGACACGTTCCTCCAGTGACGGCTGTGGGGAGACAAGACACATTCAGGTTGCTATGGAAACGGCTGGTTTGAGCTGGCATGGTCTGTATGACCGTCTGCATTAAAACTGAGACACTTTCAACTCAAATGGCATCCAGCTTGTCCTAAAGCTACATCCACAAGTCTGATCCACCTTAATGACGTTCAGTTCATTTTTACAGCTCACAGTAAGTCATATGGCGTCCTAAACCATGTCCACATGATCCTCCTTAATGAAGAGCTGGACGATTTGAGGATTCAGAGAAGTTTTGGGGTTTGTGTTTAAAGTGAAAGATTTTGGTGACCATTATCTTCTAGTGTTCAAACACTCATTTTTTCACAATTAAATGCAACAATCCGTTACTGTTTCGAGAATTGTTCTTGTAGTCCTTTCACTGCAGAGCAACAATTTCAGAGCTGCAGTTTCAGCCTGGTGGTGGAACAGGCACAAACGCCACCTGATCTCTTTGATGTTGTAAATATATCTATTTTACAAAATAAAGCCATTAATGGTCTCATTTTCTCCTTGGAAATGAAATGAAATACACCTTGATGCTGCTGTGACTCATTTGACTTTGACTTGTGACCCATTCTACAGCATGATCAAGTTTGTTGTTCAATGGCACAAGCTGTAAATACTATGGTTACAGTAGCAATTAACAAATAAAGATTTGTACATGATTATGCCGGTTTATAAATGTGTGTAACCAAAACAACAGTTTCGTTTGCTGGTGACGCTTTGATGTGTGTCAGGTGGTTCAGTATTGCGTTAACTGTAAAGAGTTGTTATACAGCATCAAACAGCGAGTGTGTGTTTAGTTACTGACGGACTGTATAACAGCACAAATATAAACAACATAGTATACACTGTAACCCTGAATCTCCATTAACCTACAGTGTTGTTCAGTGGTTGTGAGAAGTGTTAGAATGTTAAGTGTTCGGTTCCAGATTACACCGAGGTGACACTACACTTGAAAAGTAATCAGTCGGTGCAACCATGTTATGCTCAAGGGTTATAATTAGATGTAATACACTCAGTTGTACTGGACAACTATGGCTACTAGTGTGTGAACAGAATATACAGCTGTTTCATAAACAACAAACTGGTGGAATGTACAGCAGAACAAGGAGGGCTACAGAAAGAACCCAAAAACATGGTTCTAATACTTACATTGAGCACAACTCCCTCCAGGGCATCCTGAGGCTTACTCATCAACCTCCTTGTCATCTGAGAGCAAGAGAGAGAGGGAGACATGGGGAGAAAGAGGGAGAGAGAGAGGGAAAGAGATAGAGAGAATGTAAAAAGGAGAGAAACAAAGAAAGATGGAGACAGAGAGATGAAGAACAGTGGTCTGTCAATCATTCAGATTGCATGTGTGCCCCTGGGAGCATGTTTAGGGCACTGTTTTAGTTATAGTGTGTTTAATAACGTGGTTGTGTGTTTGTACCTTAATGGGGTGTTTGATGGCCTCCGTCACGGTGATGCGTGAGGTCTCTCTCACCAAAGACGGTTTGCCGACTCTGGCCTCGATGTATCGCGCCGCCACGCCTGTCGCGTTCCGTGCAGAATACACACCCACAGCCAGGAGGGTCAACCCCGCCACCTAGAGAGAGAGAGAGAGAGAGAGAGAGAGAGGGAGAGGGAGAGGGAGAGGGAGAGGGAGAGGGAGAGAGAGAGAGAGAGAGAGAGAGAGAGAGCACAGCTTCATCACCCCGTAAGCCATTGAAAAACAGGGTCTGACAGAAAGAGCCGTGTGTGTTTGTGTGTACCGTTGCGGTCACTTTGTCCCAGTCTGAAACAAAAGCCTTGAACCCCTCTCCAAACACAGCACCTGCAGTTCTGAAACACAAAAACAAAAGCATGAAGACCAAGAGCATCCAGAACTTTTCAGAGATTCCAACAATAAACATTTCCTTAATGTTTCTCATTTTGTGTGTGTGAGTGTGTGAGTGTGTGTGTGTGTGTGTATGTATACCGTATGCTCTCCAGGACAGTCTGTCTGTGTTCTGCTGCTTTAAGGCGGATTTGTTCTCGGATGATGTCGGCATTTTCTCGTTCCACTCGTGCTCTCGCTTTAGCCTCCGCCTCCACCCGCAGCATCTCGTTCTTGTGCCGCAGCTCCATCTCATGCTCAATGGTGGCTGCACCAATCACAGAGCAGATGAGCTTCAACACACGGCCAACTTTATTTTGTCCATCTACATTGTTTCTGAACACATTTTATTGGAAACACCCACTTAATGGGTGTACACTTAGACAGTAGATTACACATCAGCCATAACATACTGCACACCTACATTTTGTCCACTGTGCATTGATACTAACCCCACTGGGTGTACAGGCACAAACTATGAACTACAGTGGAAAGAAACTACCATAGAAAACCCCCTGACTAGATATTGTGGTGACACTGACATGGCAGAGTGTATGCGTGTGTTGACAGTCCCATGGATATTTCATTTACTGAACAAGGTTGCCAGGTTGGGCTGAAACCAACACCGTTCATGGATCCAGCTGCACAAACACATCCTGCTAGAGCTATAAAGAGCAGTGTAGAATAAAGCAGTGTGTGTGGTACCTTTCCTCATGGCCTCCTGCTTCTGCACAGACTCCTCCTGCCTCCGCAGGTTCTCCTCATTGAGAGCTTGCTGAGAAGAGGAGGACAAAAAACATCTCAAGTTAATTAACTGTGAGTGGCAACTGTTAAAGGTCTAAACTAGACTAAAGCAGCCAAGCCTTGTCATGAAGATCTACAAGTCTGGAGACATCCAGCACACCCGCCATATCTCACACGTTTCTTCTACAAGCTCAAAGGATGTTTAGAAGTTTATGCCCCAAGAAACTGTCATAATCCATTTTTTATTTCTTTTTACCCGTTAGAATTAATCAGTCTGTTTTATTTCTGCGCCTTTAAGGCTGATATGTAAATTAGCTGTTTCTGATTGGCTGCCCTGTATTGGCTGTTTAGCATGATTGGGCATGGCTAAATCACTGCATGGATATACAACACATACAGAACTCTCCAAAGGTCTTGAGAACCCTTCAATTCTTCCCATTGGATCACCTCGTCAATGCCTATTTAATTATTGTACTATAGATGGGTTATACTACTGGAGGAGAGTCCCCCCCTATATTCCACATCAGAGTCTTATTTAAACAAGGTATGGCCTGGGCCCTTTAATCTGTCTTACACTCAAAGCTCTTTATAGTTGAATAAGTTTTAAAGCACATTAAATGTAAAACTGTCTTAGCAGAATGAAGAATAAGTAAGTAAATTACAGGTTATTATTAGGCCAGAGCGTCTAAATGTATTTCTATAGAGGATTTTACTTCAGGATGAGTCCATTACTGTGTGTCAGTACCTGCTGCCGTAGCTGGTCCTCATAGCGCTGCCTGGCCAGTTTATCCTGGTACTGAGCTCTCTGAGGAAACAACAGAACACACACATATGATGCATAAACATTATAGGTGCAAAAATGCAGTGTATCATTAATCTGCCCGGTCTAATTAGAATACTTGAGTATTCATTCATTGATATTCGAGTATTTTTTAAGTATCCAGAAGCTGTCTGTTGTTCAAGACACTAAATTTAAATCCTAAACTACAACAAACTTAATCTAACAAAGACAGTGAGGATCACTATGGGGGCCTAATCTTTATCACAGTATCGGTCTCTGTATCACAGAAGGCTGCAATATGCAAAATGAGCCTCTAACCAATCACCGCTTCAGGTGTTGTGATTATTCGAGGTCTTCACGTAATCCAACAAAAGTGGCATCATTATTAAAGGTGTCGATGAAGCAGTGCATGAATGGCAAAGAATAACATCTGTGTGTTGTGTTAAGTTCAGGATTAGATAAAAGCAACTAAACTAAAACTGTCCGTATGACTTAAAAGGAGGCTAAAACTGCATCTACAAATCTGAACAGACATATATATATATATATATCTGTCTCTCACCGCCTGATGCTGTTTGGTTTCCTCATTTAGTGTTTTCCTTCTCTCCTCCGCCTGGACGCGGATCTGATCACCTTTCAGCTGCTCCACGGCTGCTTCATACTCCTAAGGACACCCAGCCCCACACACACACACAAAGTAACTAAAAGCACAGCATTAAGCAACAACTGGACGTGTACAGTGATGTTACCATCATTATGGGATAAAGTGAGGCAAAGCAGATTTACAGAATGGTGACAGTACAATGTAATATAGAAATGTTCAATAAACAAATTACTATTCATAATAATCATCATTAACAGTAGACTATGGCTGGCAAGCAACAGTTTACATTAGGGATGCACCGATTGCAATTTTTTTGGCCAATTCCGATTACCGATTTTTTTGTAAGTGTAATTGGCCGATACCGATTTTTCCGATACCGATTTCCCCCCCAGATAACAGAAAACTAGAGCTGCTGCACGTAGTCGACGACAACGACACAAAAAAATGGGTTTCAGCTTTTTTAATGTGACACGGTAGTTACTTTCCCTGTTTACTAGTTACTTTTATAATAGTGACATATGATAGTGGCAGCTCTACAGCAAATACAAAC
>JBBPDE010230650.1:0-12719 GCA_037974605.1 Nannopetersius ansorgii | reverse complement strand
GCATTTTAATCTAGATTAATCTAGATTAATCTCAAGATTACAATGAGATTAATCTAGATTTAAAAAAATAATCTATGCCCACCTCTAATATGAATATTATATATTAAATGTCTGCTTGGATCTTCAACTTTTTGCTAGCCACCCAATGACTAACCATTGTATGCTGACATAACAGTATTGGTGGTCAGTGGTCAACGCCAGCACACAGTGTACTGTCCAGTGTCTTCGCATTATTCAATATGTAATTATGTAATATGTTATTATGTAACTATATTTGAATAGCATATATTAAAGGTCTGCTATCTGAACTCAAACCAACTCACTGAAACTCAGTGAAACAGGTTTTCCAGGACCCCCCACTGTGGAACAATACATACTTCACACAATCTACCCATTAATATCTTCTTCTTTGGTGCACTAAAATTTTCCTGTCACTAAGACATCATGCAAATTAAATCCCACAGGAACTGTTTGACAGATGAATGTTAGCAGCAGTTTGAAAACATGCAGTGGTTGACATGGTTCACATGACTCACATATGAGCATTCATTCCTCCCAGTGTTGCTGGTTCATGTGACTGGAGGAACCTTGACTAGTGGGAGGAACATTCTTTTATGAAACGCAAAAATGTCTCAGGTTTTATCTTTTATAGGTGAAAAGAACTGCAGATAATATTTCAAATAATTTTCAAATAAAATGATTGTGCTTAAATATATGGCATTTATCAGACGCTTTTATCCAAAACGACTTCCATTCCCTATCTACAGGGGCCAGTCTACCTAGAGCAACTTGGGGTTAAGGGTCTTGCTCAGGGACCCAGTGGTGGTGCTGAAGGTATGACCCATGACCTCATGGTCCAGAGGCAAGTATCCTACCCATTGTGCTACCTCCACCCTGCTTTAAAGCACAATTTTAAAGGAAATAACAACAAATTTCTTGTTCACTCAAACAAAATGGCAAAAATTACCTTGGATGTACAGTAACCCTCTGCTTTACGCTCCAAGAGGTAGTTGTAATAACTACCAATAACTATCCACATGTTTAGACATGGCACAGCTTACTAATACTAAATAAACTGAGATCATTGTTGAAAGTTGTTGGGGGGGTGGGGCTTAAACACTAAAATAGGAGGACAAGACACGGAGCAGTCATGCTACATGCTGCAGCAGCTTCTTCTTCTTCTTCTTCTTATAGCGGTTGACACATTTTCAGAGTATTACCACCACTGCTAGACCAGTGGCGTTAATACAGTTCAGTTCTCAGAAAAATCTGTGTTAGACTGATCCGCAAATGCTGATCCACGTAAAACTGAGGGGTGACTGTACTTCTAGTAGTGTTTTGCCATATTGTGAGTGGGGAGTCTTGACTACAGCAGTGGTTTTTATACTTCTCCTCATTAAATAAGATGTGATTCAGTATCTCATGAAGCAGAATGAGGTGCTTATGTATGACACTGGCATGGAATGGTTGTCATACTCATAGAGATTCATAGAGAGAAATTACAGAGGTCTCTTATTTTTGTGAAGCTGTATGTACTCTTTTATTCTTGTGAAATTTATATATGGTGCAGTATTACTCATCCTGTAAGTATACTTCCTACTTTTAGGTCACACTCTAATGCAATGTATTTGATTTACATTCAGCTTGCACTGTAACTGCCTCCTGTGTGATAATCATACTTATGGAGAAATTATCATCACTCCAGAAGGTTTATGTAGTGTCCACACTAGTTGTCAAATCTTTGTTTGTCTATTTACTCTATCATAACTTGCACTCTATTCCTATGAACAGAGTAAAAGAATACATTTTTTATGATAACGGGCTAAAGAAACAGACTTTTCAAAGAGTGGTTCACCAAAAAAGTGTATAACTACATCTTGTATCTTTACTACGCAGGGTGTGGAACAACAAGTATGCATTGTGTCTTCATGCAGGTTGCATATAGACCTGAAGCAGATTAAGAAGTATTATGAAAATGATAACAAGAGGGGTAAAGTGGGTATTTTATTTCAACAGCATAAGCTAAGGTGATAACTGGATAACTGGATCCTCCCTTAAATCACCTTCTAATGGTCTCAGTTTGTCCCTGGCTTAGCTATCTGGTACTAGAACCACCTTTTGATATTGAACCTTCAGTTTATGTGGTGTTTTCTGACACCTGAAAAATACTCACGTTCACAATAATCTCAGCAAAAAATTTCTTTAAAGACTCATAAGGGGGGAAAAGAGGCCTAAACCAGTGTTTAAGGGTCTATCTGCCTAACTGGAATGATGACAGATGTGTGTTAAAACTAAAACTGGCAGGTCTTCATGAAAAAAGATCTAGAGTTTTTTAGTAAAAGTAAGAGTTAAATATAGAACCAAAAGAGAAGAAATGATTCAGTGTTGAAGTGGTTCTTTGCCTGGTTATAGGGTTCTTCCCTCTGATGGAGAAAATGCTATATATTCCACTGCAGAATCTTTTAAACAAAGTACAGCATCAAAAGTGATGCTAGATAACAGAGCCCTCCTATAATCTCCTTCTATTGGTTGTCCTTGGCATGGGATATCTGGTACCAGAAACAGAAAACAGAACCCTCAGATTACGCGATCTCTTAAACCTGAAAAATACTCACATTTATATTCATCTAATAAAAAAAAATCTTCAAAGTCTCATTAGGTAAAAAACTGTTTTTTCGATAGATTAAACCTAAAGAACACTTTTAACACCCATTGTTTAAGGGTATATCTGGCTAACTGGAATATGGGAAAGGTGTGGTTGTTCAGGGTTACGACGAAAACCACACCCTGGTACACCTTTGCAAAAATGGTTCTTAACTATTGATTTAGAAAAGTGTTTCCAAATTTTGCTTTGGCATTAAAACACCTTGTTCTTCATACTACTGGTTTGCTCATCAACATATGCCCAAACCATTCATGAGGTTAGAATGGATGTATTACAACAGAAAAATTATACAATGCTCTGCATGAAGATTTGTGAAGGTTTCTTTTCTACCACTGCAGCATCATTTTTAACAAGATTTAATTTCAGCTTGGTTGTGAACAAGCATAGTTCCTTTGACCCTCAATCAAATCTATTAGGAAGCAACGCTACTGTCGGTTTTGTGTATTTGGATGTGGGTAAATGAATGTGTGTATCTGTGGCACTTGTGAGCTATTGCTCATATGCTTTGCACATCATGAAAAACTCTGTTTTCGAATACAAGCTCATTGTTTTCTGAAGCACATTTTTGTTCTCCTTATTGACAAAATCAATAGAGTTTGGCCTTGTTTCTTCTTCATCTTTGTGAATGATAAGCAAATTCAATATCACAATATTTTCCGAAAATATCGCAGTATCACATTATAGAACCAGCTTTGTTCCCTAAAATATTCTTAGTGGATGGTTCTTTAGAAAACCACCAAATAGACGTGTGAGTATAAAGAACCCTTTTTCTTATCTTCAGATCTCTATGGTTTAACCTTTAAAATTTCTCATTTTCAGTCATAGTTCTTTAGGGAACCTGGTTGTTCTATGGCAATTCTCATAAAAAGGACTTTGAGGTGGCTTTGTTTTAAAGTACTGCTAATTCTTTATGGTATCAAAAATGGTACTTTTTAATGCTATACACATTCAACATTTTAAAAAACCTTTTTATATTTAAAAATGTTTTGTAAAGAACCATTTAATTCATTTCATTTCTAGTGTGCATTAGAAGAATCATTTATCCAGGCACAGAACCACCTCTGCACTCAAATTGCTCTTTTCATGGTTTTATGCAGAACCACTGTCTTAATATAAATAAACCTTGTGTACTCACAAAATCATTCTTAAAAACAAGGTTCTTTAGTGAAACCAATAGTTCAAAACAGCAAAGAATAAGAAGAACCAACTGTTAAAGCGTTTTTTTAGCTGTCTACAGAAATTTTCTCTATTATGCAGAAATATTTGTTATACAATTAATTGCTAAATCTTTATGAAAAAAAAAACAGTTATCATCAAAAAGGAGTACCACACACCACAAAGATTCATTTTGGTACAATATATATTTCTTCTTGTTTTGAGAGGGCAGCTTCTCTCAAAATTACAGCAAGGCAAATCTTACACGTAACCAGACAACAACCACATTCCCAGTAAGAATTTCATAGTTCATGTAGTTTTTATGTATTTTGTACTGTTCTTTCTCACTGAAACCATGCAATTTACACATATACAATGTCACTGTAACTGTCTGGTCCTGAAATGAATAAAGTGCAAAAATAGAGGGTCGATGCTATTTTGTTAAACAGCATGTTATAATTGATATCTACCATCATATATCATATATCTAACAATATAACAAAAAATAATATTGAATACCGATATAAACAATACATCACCCAACACTATTTAATTTATATGCTCAGTCTTCACCCTGGCAACAGCAAACTGTATTTATTATGGTTGCCGATACACAGTGGAGTTCTAGGATTGCTCACTTGCTGCTCTCCGAGGTGCTGAAACCGATTCCTCACAGGCTTTAGGGCTGTATTTTCCGGTTCTGCCGCTACCGTCCACCTGCTCTGCACATTTTACTCTTCATCTTCCTCCTACCCATCTATTTCAACTCCATGGAGGGTTCGGTAATGAGGGGGTGAATTGATTCAAGTGTGTTTGTGCAGGAAAAGACTACAGTGTGCAGGACAGGCTACATTATTGCACCACATTATGGTGCAATATGTTATAGTGGAAACCATTCATGAACACTGACTCAAGTAGATATATAAAATAAATTAAGTCGGCATCAATTCGATAAAGTGGAGACATTTAAATTCGGAAATGCTTGTGTATACGACAACATTTTTTAAAAACCTTTATTATGATGCATCAGAGGAGGCAAAAGAATAAAAAGTGCATGACGGGACAGGTTAACATAGTAATAGGGCAAGAAAATTGGGTTTTGAGCTGTCTCAGCATTTAAAACTGCTCAGTTAAATGTTAAGGATTACACTCCACATGCATATCCTACTTATAGATGTAATAATGTGGGGTATTCCCAATTCACACCCAGTCGTTTACCCGACCAGGAACATTTTATAGCTCTTCAGCTCATCAGCTTATTACCAAACAAGGATAAAACTGGGATGTTATAGAAGGACAGCACTAAAACATGCAGCACTGGATGTTTAATATAATAATGCAGTGTTTGCAGTTTATGAATGAGCTGATGGTTTGAGGATGATCAGGCACACTGGATCCATAAGAAAAACTAAAATGTACACAACAGCGGGGGAGTTTAAAGCAGATTTCAGAATGTGTGCTGTACCACCTTGGAAATGACTGATCTGTCTGTTTTCACACACAGAATTAAAAACAGTGCAGGATTGTAACCCACTGACGTCAGCTGCCATGATTCCTGCAGTGTGCGTTAACCGTCTGCACCTCATTTTCACCCATCAGTGTCAAAACTGAGCATGCAGAGTCTGCACAGAGGGACAAACTGCACAATCTCCACCTCCTTCCCTTTCACCTGGATAATGTGATTAGAGCTAAACCATACCAGAGCCGCTGCTCACTGCTTCCTGAGCTACCTGGCCAGCATGTGCGCGCGCACACACACACAAATACACACGTTCCACCAAAGAATGATCTCCGCATTTTATTCTCCTAAAGTCATACACCCCATCAACCGTGCTGTCTCTTTGCAGTCGCAATGACACTGCTGTGCATGTGGGAGCGAGAGTGTGTGTTCTGCTGCAGCTCTCACATCGCACGTGTCGAACCGAGCACCACACACAGCCCTTTACACACAGCAAGGACATTCAGCCCTGCCTCCGAAACGACTGCAATGTCACACGGCGTGCAGAAACAGAACGGACGTGTGTGTATGATGGTGTGCTGTGTTTGTATGCATGCATGTGTGTGCATTATTGTCTTTGTTCTTGAGCACGCAAATGTGTGTGTTTGCAAAATGTAAATGTGTAGGAGTGTGCATGTGCATGTGTATATATATGCATGTGAGTACATATGTATACATACAAGCATATACGCAGAAATATATGCGCATGCGTATATACATATCCATATATATATATATATATATATATATATATATATATATATATATGTAAACACACATACAATTCATTCACATACATACATACATGTGGATGTATATGTGGGTATGCAAATATATAGGCTATGGTATGTGTGTGTTCTGTGCAAGCATTTGCATACGTTTTGTGTATGTGTATATATATATATATAGACATGCAGACACACACACATACGTGTGCGGGCATCTCGGGACTGAATGCCAGTAGGCTTGCGCGTGCGCGCGTGTGTATATACGTATGCGCGTGTTTTTGCAGACGCACTGCATGCGTGGGTGCGTGCGTGCGCGCGTGCATGACAACAATAATAAAAGAGAGAGACCACTCCACACAACAATGGACAAAAAAAGGAGCATAAACAAACAATGCACCAAAAAATAACTTAAAGACAGCCCATACCACTTGTGCCCACCCCTACACACGCCCCATACCCAAACTCCCCTCCCCATAACACACACCTGAAGTCGCTGTAGGGGTGGATGATCCAGTAGCCCGCGGTTTGCACGCGCTCTTGCTCCTTCTCCACGGCCTTCTGGGAGCCGAACATGCGCAAGGAGAACTTGTTGACTCCAGGCTGCAACATGGCCCCGATCTGGCGCTGCATGAAGCCGTGTGCCCGGCCCGTGGGGTCCGCGTCCTCGAGCCCCAGCATGGTCTCTTCCCGGTCCGCCTTCAGTCCACCGGCCGCCACCGAGTTGCCGTGCTCCTTGCTGGCCGCAGCATTGGCGTTAATCCCACCTCCTCCTCCACTGCTGCTGCTGTTCTTCTTCAGCAGAGCCGAGTCCTGCCGCTGAAACACGCTGTTCCTGCCGTCCGCCTCCACCTTCTCGTCTTTGCTGCTGGAGAACGAGTTGGACTTCATCATGCCCTCCTCCATGTGCCCATATGCTCTGGTGTGTGGACACGAAGGCCAAGCAGCAGCGCGCGCTTACCATTGGCCTCCACGCGCCGCCGCTGCTGCTGCTGGTGGTGCTCCTGGAGCTCCTGGAGCCTCTGCAGAGCAGTGAAGGTGCGCTCCCTCACTCAGGAGGAGCAGGACGGAGGATATGGGAGGAGGAGGAGGGAGGGAGGGAGGGAGGAGGAGGGGGAGGAGGGAGGGTAGTGACACCTAGCGGAGGGATTTTTTCAACAGGACTTCGTTTTTCTTCTCTCCGGGCTTTCTCCACCTCCTCTTCTCTCTCATCCAGCATCGTCTCTCCACTGCTGCACCGCACTGCACCGTCCCAACGCTTACAACACAGTACGTTTCACAGCACACATAATCATTGTTTAGTAATGATTATAACAACTGTGATAATTATATACATTATTTACCGGCTTGTTCTTTGGTCCTTTGGTCATGCAGTTTTTGTATTTCTTTTCATCTTTGATTAACTTGATCCATTTTTTCTTAAAACTTACCTTTAAAAGCGGTAAATTTAACCTCTTTACATTTATTGCATTCTTTATACTTTTATGCTCGTTTTACCTGTGCACCATTGTGTATAATAAGCTTGCCTTATGAAAATATAACATAATACAATATAACATAATAATTAGCTGTAGTTGTATCAATCCATTTGAAGCCTGCATACTTTGAAGATGAATCGCAGTCTAAATAAATGGATAGAGGTATAAACAGAAAGAGAAGCCCATTAAAAACATTAATTTATTGTTTTACTCTTTTTCTTGATGGCTTGAATGCAATTTTCACAAACGGAAAACCAATACAATCAATTTTTGCAAAAGGAAAATCAAAGTGCAAAACCAATAAAATAATTGCAGTACTTTTCACATGAGTCAAACAGGGCAAAGCCAGTCAATTACAGCCAAACGCTGTGAATAATGAATAAAGCCCTTTTACCAGCGCTTTAAGACTTGTACAATCATACTTAGAATGCAGAGGAAATGATGGTATCGTATAGTAAATCTATACTCCAGATATGAGAATATATAAATACAATAATAAAATTAATTAAAAAATATATATTAATTGCCCTTTGGCACATTCTGTCTCTCATCACTACCAGGCCACATCATATGTCTACATCACATCTGATGTCTTAATTTCTCTTGCAAATATGGATAAAAAAAATTGCATGCCGCACCCTCACCCAAAAAAGTGTGATGTGCTCACAGTCAGCAGTCATTGCCTCCAGTAAAGAAATCTGATTATGGGACAAGCAGTCATACACCTTCCACCTAAAAGCAGAGACGAATTCCTCAGCTGGGTTGAGGAATGGTGAATAAGGTGTCAAGAACACCGTCATCATTTGTTGATGGGTTTCAACCCATTCCGTCTGTGAACTGAAGGGTTCCTATGGCTGCAGCATTGTGAAAGCTCCATGTTCAGCGATAGCAGCAGCACTTATTGTGATGTTGCCACAAACTGGGCTGACACATGCACTGAGGCCCTCTGACTTTTGAGGTTCCTATTATGTCAAATACTTTATTCAAGTCAAATCCTGCCTCATCCACATACATTTTCTCATTGGCCTCCAAATCTCTGTAAAATAAAAAAAAGAGTTCACTTTAGCAATTTTGAAATAATGTGGCTCAGAAAAAGAGAAATCATCTCTATGTTTACTTCTGTATCTCTTTTGCCATCTGCTGCTTGGCCCTCTTGTGCCAAAATGTGATAATACTCTGACAAAACAAAGGTGAAGTAGCAATTGTTGTACAGATGTTACATATTGTACTATTTACTATAAACTGCAGAAATATGATGTTGAATGTGATTCCAAAATACAGTAATCATGGGATCAGATACAAGTTATCATTCCTGAGAATGAGATTCCAGGTTGATCGGGAAAGTGGGCTCAATGGTGGGTGAGGAAAACCATGGAACAACTTGGAAACTGTGGCAGAAAGGAACTGTGGTAGCCCATCATGGACATTGCTGATCACCCACTCCACAGTGTTATGGCCAAACAGAAAAGTACTTTCAGTCTCAGACTCATCAGCTTAAAGTGTTCCACTGAAAACCGCAATAAATACTTCCTCACCATCAGACTCTACAACTCCTCCCCCTGTCACCCCCCGCACACACAATAACCTGTGCAATAACCTGCTGCTACTCACATGTTAACTACTCTGCTTTGTTTTTATAGCAAAATGTATTTAGTACAAAGCATTGTTTGAGTATTTCTGTGGAGTTTTATTAGACTTTCTATAATATTTTACATCATTTTAGTCTCTGTGTGACTGTTCAGTTCGTAACTTATGTTCACGACATAAGCAATTTCCGCTGCTATCAATAAAGTTGTTCTGATTCTGAGTTTGATTCCAGTTTAGACTGTGTTGCCTGAGGCTGCACTTGCCAACCAGCTTCAGGCATGCTTAGGTCATGGTTGATAACATGAGCCACAGTTGTTGACCTTATTTTACTGGATATCCTCAGGTTCCAATTCACTCCTCTCCCTCTTTTCCTCTGTGTGATCCTCTCTCCCTTGGCTTAGCACATCCTCACGCACTGGGAAGGTTATACTGAAATTATTGCTGTACAATGACCTGAACCTATGATAAAAGACTGAGAACACATTTCCCTGTGTGTTTCAACTGGACCTCTTCTGAAAGCAGGCATTGACATTTGTTTTCTGAATAGAAATATTTCCTCCGAACACTGTGGTACTAAACCTTTCATACATTTTTATACTGAAAACGTTTAAAGTGGTTTGATTGAAAGCACCAAATCAAGGCAGGACATTAATACAGTAACTGAACTTATATGATTTACAAAACGAAAATATGTGTTTTACATTCTGTCAACTGTTTTAGTCACTAGTACGCTAAGCCAAAATTCAATCTTTACAGTGTAGACAGACAGACAGACAGACAGACAGAAAGATAGACAGACAATCAGACATACAGAACATTTCTTTTCTCAAATGGATAAAAAGCCAAACCACCATAAAGCAATGAAATCTTATTCTCTGTCATTTTGGTCGATTTGTGTTTGTGCACTTACGATATGTTCACACAGTGTGTTTAGTTCAAAATTACAGGTTTTATATTCAGAAAAAAACCCTGTCTTGACTTTGGAGGCTATGCTCTGCCTGAGAGTGCAAAGAAAGCAGCTGGAATAACCCTTACTTTGGAGGGGAATTGATTAGTGGAGTAGGTTGCAGCCCTGCCAGAGGAGCTCCTGATCACATGGCACATGGGGGAGATGCTGGGCAGCTGTGTGCCAATGGTGGGCAAAAAGACAGAGTACGATTACCTACTGATGAAATCCACTCCAGCCCACCTGCTCCCCATAGCCAGACTTGTATGTATGTGTTTGTGTGTGTGTTATTTAGGAATACAGGGAATTCAACATCACTTCCCAAATTAGCTGGTCAGAACTCTCATTATACTCCGTTTAACTGCCTAATTTCAACAGGCCACTGAAGAGATACACCTAAACATAAAAAAGACTTTCCATAAAAAGCTGACAATGTGAAGAACACATGAGATTTTACCAGAGAGGAACCCCCAGGGCCTTCAAAAAAAAGCCAACATTTTTATATACCACTTTGATTTCAGAAAAGTTTATTGATCCCGGAGGAAATTTACTATAATCTTGTTTGTGTTTAATCTCAGAAAGTACTGCAGCACGTTTTGGGTGAAAACAACGGGTTTAAATTCTTCAAACGGCAACTGAAAATCATCTAATCAGGTTTTTTTCTCTATGATATCTAGGTATCTACATGCAGTTCTCGCATTGGGTAATTCTATTATGTCAGGTTAATGATTAGCATAATTACATTTTTTTTTTCAATGCATGATTTCCAGTGCATGAAAACAGTTGGAGGAGGGAACTGGTTTCTAGGCCTTTCAGAAGTTCTAGATGTGTCACTCACTGTGAATTCTAGAGACAGCCTGATCAGTGGGTTTCTGACTAATGGTAGAACTCTATACTTTGTTAATATGTCAATTACAAGCTTCAGATAAAACACAAAAATTCATTTACAAACTTTATATGCCTGTTTTTAATTTAAACACTCCACAATTTAAGGTTTAAGGTTCATGCGCAATACCTTTTTAAAGCTAAAATGCTAGCAGAACACAGTGGGGCATAAAAATATATATTCCCCTATCAGTCAATTAGCCAAGACATGTTTTGCAACAGTAGTTTGCATATTTAGTTTTGTTCCAGAGCCATGACAAATTTTATTGACAATAATTAATTTGTGCATTGCATGACTAAAACAGTAGCAGCTTGTTGTTTGTTGTTTGTATTTTGAGTATGTAAACACTCTATTTAAAATCATACCATTTATTCCTCCAGTCCATCTACAGAAGCAAAACTGCTAAAACATTCTCATTTTATATTAATTGTTTTTAATGACATCGCAAACCCCACATTTTAAAATATATCCACCTATACAGACCAGAGCACTTTCGCTCCATCCATTCACACTGAAGTTATAAGAAGCATTTCAGCCTGAATAGCTTTATGAGTGAGGCACAACATAAGGCCAACCAGAACTGAGGACATTTGTATGTTTAAATGGTACAAGGAACAGAGAGAAAAGCATAGGAGGAAATTGGAAAATCAGTTGGAAAGTCAAGTAAGAAAGAACTAGTCTTGGAACATAAACACAAACAGAGGTCATAATTGGACCTCAAGGAAATAATAAGTACATGTAAAATGTAGGACAGGGGCCTTTTAAGCCCCTTTATTCTGTAGTTATACTGGACACTGCTCCAAAATCACCAGCAGTGCCCTACGCACTCAAGACTTCATATTAGATCCAATAGCAGCCAGTTCTGAGTCATTATATAAGCCTCTCTGCCATAAATGAAGCAGACGTCCTTTTATTTCCATCTTTCTTTGTTTATTTATTTGTGGATTTTTTTTTAGCTTCAGTTTGGAGTTTGGGCTGGATTAGTTGGTATGCCAACTGTTCCCCGACGCAGCACGCCAGAACACTTGTGTAACCTCGGTTTCAGTAGGGGGAATGTTGCATAAGTCATGAACACAAGGTAGTGGCGTGCTGGAGATTTTTTATTTTTTTTTCCCCGTGGCATCACGTGTGAGGGAAACAGAGGCCCCGGCATATGCAAGAGTTTTGGAAGGACAAGGCAGCAGCAGCAGATGAGCGTGTTCAATGCTCTGTAGCTCTAGGGCTGCGTTCTTTCACATGGACATGAATGATGCAACTCAGAGTATAACACTGACATTAAACTCGTTAACACCAGGACTGTGACTCATCATCTAGGAGCCGTAAAGGTTTTGAGTATTAGGAAACAGTATTAGCGAATTGTTTTCTACTTTAAAATAATAAAATTTTTAAATTTTGATAGTTGTGTTATATAATAATCTTATTTTTCATCAATAATCCTTAACAAAACAGTTAAGGATTATTGTGAGATTTTTTACCAAGCTTTTTATTGCAGCATTACTGTGTAAGCATTCAGTTAAAGCCATTAAGTGGTGGTGGACCTATAAATCACATCCAAACCCACACGGTTGAGCCACCCAGGCAGCCCTGCAAAGTAGAACGGAGGCTCTATCTGACAACTAAATGAAAAGAAAAAAATATAAATAAAGATAAGAAAAGAAAGCAAGAACAAAAGTTATTAGTAGGATAAGTGAAGTGAAAGTGATCATATGTGAACACACCACAGCACACAGTGTGAACAGCACAAAATTCTTCCTCTGCATTTAACCCATTCACCAAGTG
>JBBPDE010230621.1:0-12722 GCA_037974605.1 Nannopetersius ansorgii | reverse complement strand
AGAGAGAGAGAGAGAGAGAGAGAGAGAGAGAGAGAGAGAGAGAGAGAGAGAGAGAGAGAGAGAGAGAGAGAGTCATTGACCACAGAAGACCACAGCTTTATAAAGGTAATCGAGCAGCTAGAGCAGCATCCACTAATCATGTAAAGCTTTAGAATGGATCCAAAACTCAATTCTGAGCAAAACAAACAAACAAGCAAACAAATAAATATCTAATTATATATAATTATTATATCTGTCAGGCTTTGTGTTTATAGGTAGTTTTTGATGTTGTTAAAGCAGAGGTGTTGTCTGATGGATGGTATTTTAGGCTTTATAAAGGTGTCAGTAGGTCTTATGAGGATTATTTTGTTTGTTGTTATAAGTGGTTGTAAAGTTTTACTGCATTTGTTGTGGGGTTGTTGGGTGTTTTTATTTTCAGGGGCGGGGTTGCTGTTTGGGGGGTTTGGGAGGTTGTTTTCTTTTGGTGTTTTTTATTTTATTAGAATGGATCATTGTTTTGGAAGAAGTTGGGGTTTTAGTTGGATGTTTTTATTTTGTCTTGCTGGACGGCTAGTTGGTGTTTTCGCATGATTATTGGTTTCTCGTGGTTAGTCGTGAAGCTGATTAGAGGCGAAATAAAAATAAAACCTGAAACAGATTAACCAGACTCTCCTAACACTCTCTGAGCTATTTAAAAGACTCTATGGGTTCTCCTCAGTTCCCTATCAGCGTCCTGCAGCGCGACAAACTCCTTATCGGCCTAGTCACACACTGATGTCGCCTCAGCTCGCGTGCGGAGAGGGTCTGAGTAACTACGTCATCCGGGAGGAGTTCACACACTGGCACACTTTGCTCTTGGCAGTATTTTGTTATACCCAGTATCATAACAGACGTCCGACAAATGAGAACAAATCACGAAACCTTGCTAAACGTAAGGACGTGACATGCAAAGGAAACACACTGTTTCCTTTTTTACTGTTTTCTTGTTTCTTGGTAGTTATATGTTCCTCTCTCCATGTGCCTTTGTTTAAATTAGTCATGTGTCTTGCTCTTACCCCCACCCCCCTCCTGACCAGGTTCTCGTTTCCCTAGTTAGTATAAATAACCCTATGTTTCAGTCTTCAATTGTGGATTCTTTGTAAAATCACTCCGTATTCTCCCTGTTGCCTCTGGTCTTGTTAAAGACCCTGTTTTTTTGCTCACTTTTGTTCAATTTCCTAGTCTCTCCAGTTTAAAACTCTCCTTTTTGTATTGTTCTTTGTTAATTTACCTTAGCCATGTTCAGTGCCCCTCCTTTATGTTTATGTTTGTGTTTCTTATTTATATTACATGTTTGTGGATCTTGCATGTACATCCTGTTTGCCTCGACCCTCACTCATTACATGTTTGTTTCAGTCTGGGGAGTCAATTCAGTCTGGGGAGGGGGCTATTTTTGGGGCCGAAGTTTGTACGTCATTGATTAAAAATGGGTAAACCCATGTTAAATAGGGCAAAAGGTCAGCATTAGCATGATGTTGGACCGGTGGGCTGTGTTTTAGTCAGGTTTACTGCTTTTAGAGGGGCCAGAGTTGTGTTGCAATTTCACTCAAATATAATTCTTTAGAGACGATTCTCTACTCTGTGGAATTATAAGAGATTTATTAAGATATTTACATATTCATATTTTCCCCTCTAGTACTCCAGCAGAGCTATTACAGCTCATGTACTTAATAAACCTTGTATTTCTTCTATCGGAATTCCTGTTGAGTTGCAATGGATCTCTCTCAAGTATCATGAAATGTCCCATTTCACCATTGTAAGTCACCTTTTCTAATACTTTTCTAATATTTTTTTTTAAACAGTGAACCAACAGATGAAAGCAAAAGTGTTTATAACTAGACCAGCCTATAAAAAACAATATGTTAAGATTTGTGTTTGAATATTGCCAAGAATTGTTTTTGGTTTTGAATGAATAAGTAAATTAATTCATTAATTTTCTGTAACCGCTTAATTCTCACTAGGGTCACTCGGAGCTTAGCCCAGGACCTAAGGGACTCACCTTGGACAGGGCGCCAGTCTTACATTAGCAAGTAAGTAAGTAAACAAATAAATAAAGCAATAAATAAGCAAGAACACTGAGCACTAAATATTATTACAATGAATTACAATCAGTTCTAACATTCTAAACATCTGGCACATCAGTGCAGTTTTGCACCTGTTTCTGCATCAAAAACACCCTTAAAAGGGCTCTCAGGAGGTACAACTACCTTAGCACTGGCCCTTTATTCCCCAAACATCTGGTACAATCGCATGCATGGCTGGTCCAAGAGAGCACAACAGGTTCCACACTACACCAGTAAAAGTCCCTGAGCAAGACTCCAAACACTCTATTTACCTCCATATGTAACATGATTCAACTGTAAGTTTTTTTGTATTTTGCACACAGTGAAAAGATCTATATTAACACATCTATCTGCAACACAGCCAGGTGACCGAAGGGTAAAATAAACCCATGAATGTGCTGTGATTTCTGTCAAATGACAACTGCAGTGAAACAGCCTGATTAGAAACAACGCACAGATTTAATATTGCATTTTCGGGAAAAATCATTTAAACCCCTTATAGCTCCACGTGGAAGCTATAAAAAGTCCCACCAGCTTCAAACTTAACAGGCCAGTAAACATTGCCACCCATTTCCAATGACCCCTCATCTGACACTAAACTCTTAAAAATTCAAAGCCCCATAACTCCAAGAAGCAGGAGCCCTCGTCCTTTAAACATCAACTGCTGGTAGATCTTGGGCCTCCTTTTCACAGAATCCCCCATGTGATCCTAAACTGCACTGGAAACCAGAGATAAAGGACCCTAAAGGTGTACAGAACCCCAGTCCAGGTGAACAGAAATGTGTTCTGCTCTATTCTGGATCCTTTTGGTTCAGGGGGACCAACACAACAGAATTAATTTAGGAACTCTACTACCAGTCAAAACTTTTTGAGATTTTCAATATTTGCACGTTACTCACTTAATACTAAAATACACTCAGTTTTCTTTGCTAGCTTTGCTAACAGTGTGTTCACCATTTGAGTTCCTTTATTAGACAGAAAATGTCATATTTTTTATTCATCACTACAGACCAACAAAAAGCCACCTAATAGAAACATAATTATAATGTGGATCACCAGACAAGTGTTAGATGAAGTGATAAAACAGTAACGAATGCATTTAAAGTTACAGGACAGTCTAGAATTTGACTTTGTATCACCACATTACCAGTTAATAGGAGTCAGACATGTACTGTTCTTTCATCTTATAAAGGAGACTTATTTTATTTGGCATATTTTCATTTATAGTTGCGCACTTAAGAACTTTACTATGTTTAAAAAGAATGAACATCTAAATGAAACAAATGGATAAGTGGTGAAAACCTGTGATGTACAGATGGTAGTGTGAACAGAACATGTTTTAGTAAAATCTATTAAAGCTGGACACAGTAAAGTGTAAATGAACTATTTATTAGTAGTTGCAGGCCACTATAATACTTAATATTGTTTAATATACAGGCCACAATAAGATAATACGTGACTGATATTATCCTGTAAAACCAACAGCAATGTGATCTCCCACATGGTCAGTTCCACTGAACCAAACAAGATGCAAATAGTTATTAAAGCCTGTGTCCAGGTGAGGTCATGACACAGAGGTCATCAAGGTCACATCACTTAAAAGCACCTAAAGGCAGTGTGTGTGTGTGTGTGTGTGTGTGTGTCAGTTCCCATCTCTCTCCAGTAGCATCTAACGTTTCAGTTAATATTTTACCAGGCAGCTCCTGTATCTCCAGCCAGTGTGATTCCCCTCAGCAAACACAGCCGAGCCTGAACACACGACTCAGGCCCAAAGCGCACACTCTGATTTTTGGGGACTTAAAAATGCGAGTTTACCACATCATGCATTCTTTCAGTAAACTTTCAGACTAATTTTAGACCACTTTTTTATAAGATCCCAGTGAACTGAATATAAAATATCCCATTAAGTGGCTCCCTGAGCTGCAGCTGTAATGCAACAATCTTATTATTAAACTGAATTATCATTCTTATTAGTAGTGTAGTAGTAGTATCATGATTTATATACATATATATATATATCATAAATCATAAATATATATACTTACATATATTCACCCTATATATATATAGATAGGGTGAGTTGCCCTAACGTCAGACATTTTCTGTACTTCTGTAGCGTATTACAATGTTAAGCCAAATGGTAAATCCACAAAAATACAAAAAATGTATATATTTATGTGTGTGTGTGGTGTGTGTAGAAAGATAGATAGATCATTAGAATAGTAGTAGTATTATTATACTTGTTTATATATTAAAACATAATACAGAGTAGTACTGTCTATATTAAAATATAAGGAATAATAAAAATGATTGATTTAATTAGTAGCACTATTAGTAGCACAGAAAAAGTATTTACTTATCAGTTAATTGACTGAAGTCGATGAGTGTAAATCAGACCTCGTTTTTAGTGTTTTTCTTGTTTTTAGGCACTTATTTTAGAATACTTTTCTATATACCATTTTACTAAATGTTAATTTCCCCTTATGTAATTTCTCGAGCTGCAACTGCAACTTAGTGTCAATGTAATGACACCTCATTAATTTAACTAATAATAAATAAATATATCTTGTTGTAACAAACCCAGTTAATGTCAGAAGTATATATATTCACAAAGCAGAAGTTATCAGAAGTTATATGGCTAATTGAGAAATCCTGCTTTGTGAAGTCCCTACCTGGGGACTTGAATTGAGGATTCTCTGCTCTTTTTCTGTTGGTCAGGCTTTGGCTAAACTGAGAAGATCTGGTTTGTGAAAGACAACAAACACTCTGTGGTGTGTTTCTAAGATAGTGCTGATAGTGACTGGGCCTGACTTTTGGAACTTTGGCCAATCTGGCATTGAAGCCGTTCCCTCTGAGATCAAAAATGTTTTCTGATTCTGATTTAAAGAGCTCATGCCCATCTTTTTGTAATGCTTTCCTCTAAGGTCCACCTATAACTTTTGTGTCCTTTTATGCACCAAAAACTGTCATTATACATTTTTTTTTTTGGTTCTCTAACCTCACTTTATGCATCAAAATAAAACAGGCTTTTGTGTTTGAGCAGCATGGATCTCTACAATGGGAATGTGATGTAGAAAGAAAATGTTTTTTAATGTACGTGAGTGTAAGCATTTCTATTATATTTTTCAATTCTATTTCTGCACTAATGTAAAGGGCAGAAAAAACTAAATTAAAAAACATTTGCATGAACAGCGAGACATGAGCTCTATTCTTTTGTGACATAAACACATGCTGTTGATTAATTTCCATACACAGACTGTAGACACCATGTTAACACAAATTCCTTTCATTTTAAAAAAGCTAAATAATATTTCTGCTGTATTTGTGTCACTGTTGACTGTCTTTGTACTATATCTCTAATGTGTGTGTCTCTGCAAGAGATAAAGTTCACAGTGAAGAGTCAACAACTTCATTACTGCTTACACATCAAACTTTAAATATCTTTGCTGCTACTACTATTAACAATAATGACAATAACATGTATCAGTAATATATGACATTATTATATGTCATATATGTCATTACATTACAGCAAGTAATAAGCAGCAGTAAAGCAGTAGTCTTGCGTATGCTTGTCTTTTATATATATTTGTGTCATTGCTATTATTAGTGATACTATTATAGTTGTTTCGTAATTATGACGTAACCAGTGTTATGAGGAGTAACGCCCCTCTTGTCAGCACAGGTTTGTTGATAACATTAATATAATTATAAAAAGCTGAAGCATTTCTATCTGCACATCAGCTCGTGCCCTCGCGCGCCTCACCTGTTTTGAATGTCTGCTCGTCTCTCTCCCAAAATCTCGCGCTGCTCTGGGTTTCCCTCCATGGCTCGGACCCTCCGTGTGCTGCTGCCCAGCGACCCCTCGCACCGTTTTTCTCACCCAGACACGTCGCGCACCTTCAAACCCCTATCTGCTCCTGTGCGTAAAAACGGGCGCGCGGAAAGGACATGCGCACGCGACCTGCGGTACGCAGCGGGGCAGAGCGCGTGGATTACGCACGCCAGGGGGCTGCTATCAGGGGAGCGCGCTATCAGCGCCAGGACACTCAGTTATCAATGAACGACAGGGGACCACCGCCAGTCGCGCACTGCGCACGCGCGACACCTCGGCCCTGCAGATTTCAAATACAGTCACCACTAAATGGCTACTTTATTAGAAACACCCACCCTGTGTTTTCACTTACTGGCCACTTTATTAGAAACACCCACCCTGTGTTTTCACTTACTGGCCACTTTATTAGAAACACCCACCCTGTGTTTTCACTCACTGGCCACTTTATTAGAAACACCCACCCTGTGTTTCCACTCACTGGCCACTTTATTAGAAACACCCACCCTGTGTTTTCACTCACTGGACACTTTATTAGAAACACCCACCCTGTGTTTCCACCCACTGGACACTTTATTGGAAACGCCCACCATGTACAGTTCATGCTATGCAAGATCAAAATACTTGAAAATTGTGGCTCATGTTAATTCAACAGACTAAATGTGTGTTTGCATTTAAAGTGTATGTTTATTTGCTTGTGAAGAGACACTACAGCCTGGTGGTCTTTCCTGTGGGTTTGTTTGTAAGATATAAGGTGCTGGGTTTGTGTTCTGGTAAGGTTTTGGTTTTGTTCATCTTCTCAAACTCTTCATTGATCTCCATGATGTTCCTGTTCCGCGTCTCTGGAACGCCGTACCACACAAACCCACCCGAGCAGAGACAGAAGAAGAAGAAGATCAGAAAGCAGAAATAGTCCAAATATTCCTGGAAACCAAAAGATCAGAAGAAAGTGTGACGTTTCAGGACAATGGACCAAACATCTGCATCATGTTTTAAACGTGTCTTAAAATCTAGTTAAAACAAGCAGATGTTCACAGTGGACCATTACACATTCATGGTAGTTACTAAATAATGAACAGTAATTACTGAATAATTCACTGTGGATCGTTGATCATTATAGTCTTTATGAATTCATAGTAGTTATAGTTACTGTATAATTCACAGAAGTATTAAATTATTATTAGGAGTTCCTGAGCAATTTTAGTGAATACTTAATCCATAATTGTTACAATTCACAGATGTTTTTCCCCTGTAAACAAATGATTTAATAAATGAATGAATGAATGGGCTGACATCTAATCGGTGACTAAACAGTTTATACTCTGTGCAACTGTGTTCTGGACTTTCTCATGAACAGACCGCAGCACGTGAGGATCGGCAAAAACACCTCCACCACAGTGATCCTCAATACTGGCACGCCACAGGGAAGCGTTCGGAGCCCAATGCTGTTCTCCTTTTGTTTACAATCGACTGTGTGTCAAGAAACAGCTCCAACACCATCTAGTTGCTGATGATACCACCACTGTGAGCCTGATCAACAACAACGAAACGGCCTACAGAGAGGAGGGGAGCCTCTTGGCAGAGTGGTGTCAGGAGAACAATCTCTCTCTCAACGTCAGCAAAACTACGGACATGGTACTGGATTTTAGGAGGCACAGTGCAGCTCATCCCCCATTGATGCTGCTGTAAAGAGGGTCAGCAGCATCAGGCTCTTTGGGGTCACCCTCAGAGCCAACACCTCAAGTGACACGCAGCAGCTGTCACCAAAAAAGCCCACCAACGACTTCACTTCCTCAGACACCTAAAGAAAGCTAGGGGTGTCCACCACTGTCCTCACTAGTTTCTACAGGTGTGCTGTGGTGTCCATCCTCACAGGGAGTGTTGCGTCTTGGTATGGCAGCTGCACTGCTCAGGACAAGAAGGCTCTGCAGAGAGTGGTGAGAGTGGATCATAAGCACACCAATCCCTGCAATAACGGACATCTACAACCCACGCTGTTTCCAAAAAACTAAGCGCATCAAGAAGGACCCCAGCCACCCTGCTTTAAGACTTTGTACTTCCCTGCCATCCGGCAGGAGACTCAGGACAATTCACACACATGCGACATGATTTAGAAACTGTTTTTATCCCAGTGCCATCAGACTATTCAACACACAGTAACTGTGTTTTTCTCTCTCTGTGCAATAAATCTGTTCCGCATTCTATGTGAAATACTGTAACACACAACACGTTACATTTATGCAATTTAGCCTGTGATTAGTTATTGTTGCTGCACTGCTTTGTGTTTTATGTATGTTTTTATGTTCTGTCTGTGAAGAGGGTATTCAAGTAAGCATGTCATTGTGCTCTGTACACTGTACCTTGTACATATTGTAATAATAAACTTCAGAACCTGTCCAGACTGGTTATTTACAGTCTCTCTGCTGAACTTTTTAAAGATCCATGCAGTGGATCAGTGATAAAGAAGTACAGACCATGCCCATCATACACTCATGCAATATATCTTCACTAATGATAATACAACCATATTTACCACCTCTACAGTACTACGCAAAACCATGAGCCTCCCCACAATTGGCAAAATCAAAACGAGCCCAAACACACTGTCAGTACAGTCAAACCACCTCAACAGAAAACAAAACCTTGAGGGAACACCATCAGTTCTGGATTGGCCTCCCGAAAGCCCAGATGTCAACATTACTGAAGCAGTGTGGATCAACTTTTACAATAAAATACAAAGAAATGAGGGGGGGTTCGAGACTTTTGCACAGGACTGTATGTCAAGATGTATGAAGAACTCACCACAATGAGAGGAAACACCATGCCCACAAAGAACAGCCCCACCCAGTTCAGCGTACAGGCCACCACAAACGCAGCAGCTTTAAACGACTGAGTGAAAATCTCACCAGGGAGGGGAGCTGTCACTCCAGCTGAGACAGAGAGATAGAGAGAGAGAGTGTAGGGGAGAGAGCATAAGGCAAAGACAGTGAGAAAAGCAAGAAAGTAGGAAAGAGAGAGAAAGGCAGAAAGAGAAAAAAGGAAGAGAGGAAGAGAAAGAAGCCAAGAGACAGTGAGAGAGAAATCCAAAGAGAGAAGGAAAGAGAGGAAAAAGAAAGAGAGAGGAAGAAGAAAAGAGAAAAAGAGGAGAAGAGGGACATTATGAACAGCACGAACAGAACGTCTACCTGCAGCACTAAACAATTATCACACTGTAATCAGTAAAACAGGGTGAACCCACCTGGTCCGCTGGAGAAGAAGAAGATGAAGATAAAAATGAGGACAGTGCTGCAGTACGGCATCCACGACACGATTTTCTACAACACACACACACACACACACACACACACACACACACACAGCTGATATTCCTTCTCCTCAACAAACACTGAAGTACTGAGCTTCTCCACGTTTCTCTGCAGCAACCATCTGCTCCAGCACTTATATCTGGTTTTCCAGTGTATCTCAGTCCAGTAACGAAGTTTATGACTCAGTTCTCTCCACACAGTTTATGGCCAGCCATTGTCCCAAAACCGCGTCCATGGAGTCGAACCAGCGACTCAGAGCTGATTTTGTTATTGTGGTCTTTCATCATTTATAGTCTTGTTTGATTTTTCCTCTGCATTCTTTAGCCATGTGATGAAAACCTAACTCAGCTAACTTGTTAGTGATGTCCTTCACGTTTCTCACAGGGTTAAAGATACATTCGTGTCATAGAAAACAGTCGGCAAAATTGATCTTCATCCCAGGCAGTAGTGCTTGTATTTCATCAACTTCCCTGCTGTTAGTTTGTATCTACATTTTTATGTGGACAGTAAAAAAAAGAATGGCCTCTTTGCATGTTGTGATGACATTTGGACCAATCAGAAATCAGTGATGCAGTCAGCTCGGTTGCAGCCCACTTTTGGCCCTGAATCGAGCAGCTCGGGAAAGCTTTTGTTTACGGTACGGCAACGTTCCTTGTGCCAGTGGAAAAGCGGAAAAAAATTGGGGTAAAATGTGTGTTTTGTCATTTTACAGTGGAGCAGAGTGAGGAGTGTGTGATGTACCTGCAGGTAGAGTGTGATGGTCAGGAGGAGCAGAGTAATGGCCATGCCCAAGTAACCACGAATCAATAGCGGTCTCTTCCCTGTGCTCTCAATCATCATCCCCTATGAACACAAACACACACACAATTTTGTCCCGCAACCTTCCGAGTTGCACATCTCGAGCCCTCGCCGCGGTGTCCCAATACTTTTGGGTTTACACCATCAAAATAGACTTCTTTTTTTTACCAAAACAGAACGCCACGTTTTTTCACAATACGCGGGTGCTCTTGGCACATAATCCCCGTAAAAAGCGGGGGATTACTGCATTTGTATATAAAACAAAACACATATTGCATATATAAATTCTCATACATACACATTACAGATATGTACATGGTCCCATATGATCCCATGACGAACTATGGTATAAAAAGTGTGTTTGTGTGTATATAATGAACAATAAGGTGAAGACTTACACAGGCGATGGCGGTGGATATTTCACACAGCCCCGTCCCCAGAGCCACATATCGCAGGTTGTAGGCTGGAATGCCGGCAGCACGGAAAACATCAAACGAGTACAGATACACCTACAGAAACACACACTCCAGTTTCACAGCTGCACACTCTGCTGAAACTGCACAACTAGCCTTCTCAGAAGAACTTCATGCAGCTAGATGAGCCAACCTATCTTCTGCTCTGATTCTTCTTGACCTTTCCACAGACTGCGACATCAGATCCTCCTGGTTCCTGGGGCAGCTGGTGGCCTAGTGGTAAGGGCATTCGCCCTGCAATCAGGAAGTTGTGGTTTCGATTCCTGAGACTGCTAAGCACCTCTGACGTACTGCTAAGCACCTCTGAGAGTTAAATGCAGAGGTTGAATGAATGCATTGGGGTGGCAGTAGCTCAGGGGGTAGGATACTTGCCTCCAGACCAAGAGCTCATGGGTTCGAATCCTACCTTCAGCATACCACCACTGGGTCCCCAAGCAATACCCTTAACCCCAAGTTGTTCCAGGGCTGTTCACACTGTGTGCTGTGGTGTGTTCACATATGACAGAATGGTCACCTTTACTTCACCTTCACTACTTTCTCCAGCACAGCCTGACAATGGTTTGGAGGTACCAGGTAGCATGGCTCACAGTCTACCTGGCGAAGATTGTCCACTGGTATTCCACAGGGCTCCTTGGACCTCTTCTCTTTTCGCTATATACTCTTGGGGTTCTCTCAATTGAATGGGGTTCTCCAAAGTGTTCATTGACTTTTTTCTTTTGACAGGCTTGTTAAGGTGTGTAACTGGCAGTCACTTGGTTGATATTTAGTATAGATCAAGAATAGACAGACTACCTAAGCACTGATGTACATCGCTCTGGATAAAAGCGTCTGCTAAATGCTTCAATCGTAAACATAAATGTAGGCTACACGGTGCTGCCACTCCTACATTCACATATGCAAACATATTTTAGTTCATATTTATAGATAATAGTAAGATTATTTTATATAAATATAAATACACTGATACAGTACTGTGCAAAAATCACCCCTCTTTGTTTATAAATAACAATATTACAGTGATATATACTATAGTCATATAGTGTCAGAAATCACATCAGTGAGTCTAATAGAGACCTCTGAACACTTCCACATGGTCTGAGGCAATATTGTGACAATTTAGGCCCGGACTAGTATACAGTATAACCCAGCATGTGTGTGTGTGTGTGTGTGTGTAGGTGTGTGTGTGTGTGTGTGTGTTTCACTCACAGCATTGATGCCACACAGCTGCAGGGTGGTGAAGGTAACGAGGATGGTGAAGAGCTGCCAGCGGACGGATCGGGACACAAACAGCTCCAACACGCTGTGACTCTTCACACCCTGCAAAGCCACGTGCTCCGCCTGCATCTCCTCCACCTCCACACTCAGATCTTCATCAGGCCCCAGCAGCTGTCGCAGAGCTACACACACACACACACACACACACACACACACACACACACACACACACACACACCCACACACATAGGTGGAGTGTACCTCATCTCTATTACTACAGAAGTCAATGGGAGTCCTCACAAATATAGTTGTGTGTATGTGTTCCTCACCCTTCTCACAGCCTGGTTTGTCTCCACGGTCCAAAAGCAGGAAGCGAGGAGACTCTGGTAAGAAGGGCAGAATGACCAACTGCAGAAAACCAATAAGCCCAGTAAAGCCCAGCAAGAAGGGCCAGCGGTCCTCAGTCCCCATTACCTCACTAAAACACACACACACAAACACACAGAGACTTATACAATGACTAGGTTCAGATACAGAAGCAAGAAATCAATCGGCTGGCCGAGCAAAAACGATATTTGAACATTTCTGTTCCACCTCAATGTAACAATCCGATAGCAGTTCAAACTAAATGAAAAAACAAGTAATTAAACTTTTCACTGTCTTTAGGCTGGGCAATGCGACCGTATTTATCATTACATGATATTATGATACAGTATGTTTTTCTGAGCCTATTGTGGATAAAGTTAGTGCTTAAGGCACACTGCTCTCCTGCATGTCTCATTACAAACAGCACCTGATTAGTCCTGCTGAAGGGGATTTAGGCCAGTGTGTAAAAGTCATTGTACTCATATGGACAGTATTTCTTAGATGTTGCAAAACTTTTTTTCCCTCCATGTCTCCATCTAATTGTATATTTGTCCCCTGTGTGTAGACCCAAAGGCAGGTTTAAAAAAATAATGCATGTGCATTAGTGCTCATAAGGACATGTTCCCAAACACACACACACACACACACACAC
>JBBPDE010230606.1:0-12723 GCA_037974605.1 Nannopetersius ansorgii | reverse complement strand
TTTCTTTCTCTCCCTCTGTCCCCGTCACTTTCTTTCTCTCCCTCTGTCCCCGTCACTTTCTTTCTCTCCCTCTGTCCCCGTCACTTTCTTTCTCTCCCTCTGTCCCCGTCACTTTCTTTCTCTCCCTCTGTCCCCGTCACTTTCTTTCTCTCCCTCTGTCCCCGTCACTTTCTTTCTCTCCCTCTGTCCGCTGCCTGAACGGTGCTTATCTTTCAGAGTGGAGCACAGATGGTCCAACATCCAGAAAGAGACGAGAGACAGGACAGAGAGTGTGATTGAGAACAGTCAGACCACTTGACGTTTTACCGGAGGCCTTTTGTTCCCGCGCTACTCCCGCCTTTGCAGAAGTGTAGTTTTATAATTCGGTGTGATCTAAAACTGTACAGAAGCTTAATCGGGCATGAAATTGTGGTCTGGACCCAAACACAGCCGGAGAACGTCTGACCCTCCCCAGGACAGAGTGTCCCAACCTGACCTGAGCCACAGAGCGTCCCAACCTGACCTGAACAGCATTACTCCAGCACTGACCCGAGACCTGGAACCCAACTCCAGCTGTCACCTCCTTACTCCAAACTGGCTCATCATCGCACAAAGTGCCCAATAAAACCCCACAGGACAGTCAAACCCACAGTTAAATATAACAATACAATATGTTCTATTCACACTCTGGTCCTCCTGTGGGCCTTTTGTGTAAAGTTTACTCGCCTTTTTTTTTTTTTTTACCATTTTAGCTGTTAATGCAAATGGAACGATCTTTTCATTTTTAACTTTAAGTCATTAAATATATAAATAATATGCTCCATAATCTCAATAATATACTCCATAATATCAACAACATGCTCCATAATATCAACAATATGCTCCATAATATCAATAATATGCTCCATAATATCAATTATGTGCTCCTTAATATCAATAAAATGTTCTATAATATCAATAAATTGCTCTATAATATCAATTATATACTCCATAATATCAATAATATACGCCATATATCCAGTTGTAACACTCAACTCCCTCGTGGCCACTTTTGGCCAATTGAAAATTTCCTTTTTCAAATCTTTTCATTTTTAACTTTAACTCCTCAAATATATCAATAATATATTCTATAATAGCAATAATATGCTCCATAATAGCAACAATATGCTTCATAATATCAATAATATACTCTATAATATCAATAGCATGCTCCATAATATCAATAAAATGCTCCATAATATCAACAATATGCTCCATAATATCAATAATATACTCTATAATATCAATAGCATGCTCTATAATATCAATAAAAATGAAGCATTTGAACCTAAATTGTATGATTTAACTGAAAATAATAAGGAATTAAAAATGTAATTTTCATGAGTTTCAATTGTTCAAAAGTGGCCATGAAGAAGCTGAATGGAGAGTAAAGACGAGGAGGACCAGAGAGTTAAATAATAAATCAAATTGTACTCCAAACATTTTAATCGGGACAAACTTGCCATGTGATGTTCTCATATTGTGCCGATATTAACTTATTTAATATGGGAATCAATAACTTTTGTAAAAAATATTACAAATAATTGAATGGCTTTCTGCGATTAATTGAAATTATATGGACAAAGTAATGGACATATAATATTGCCAAAAGTAATGACCCCCTGAAACCGTGAAGAATAAAGCTGGTGAATCTCTTTATGTGAGAGTGATTCTGTGTAAAAACTATATGAACATGTTTTGTAGCCCATATACTTTTTATAACTGCTTAAAAAGAGATATGTCCCCTTTAATGAGCATGACAGAGAATTCTGAGGCAGGGAATTCAGAAAACAGACAGATTTTATGTAATATTTCCTCATTTACAGGTCCTGTTATTATATAACAGCATATGGCACTTCAGTTTACAATGAAATTATGTTTTTAATCTGTTTACATCTGTGTTATACAGACAATATCAAATCAAATAAAACGTCGTTAAAGTCACAAGAATGTTTTGTAGACTTTGAAAGGTATGCCCTGTAATTTTGCACGCTTTTCCAAACCATTAAAGATAAATATATATATTAATGAATATTAATTTACCATGAACATCAATAAATCATTTTTTGATTACTGCTCTAGACGTTTGCTGCTCAGTTACAATTTACAGCTAACCCTCAATTGCAACTTCTTTCTGATCAGAAATCTAAGAAATATAACTTATTAAATGGGTATTTTCAAAAGTTCTGAATAATTTATCTGTTAGTTGCTAAATTTTCTTAACCATCCAAAACCACACGTGGCCTCTGAGTTTTTATATCCACTACAGACGAAGGTAAAATAAGAAAAATAATTTCATTATAATGCACTGTATGTTACTAAAAAAATCTTCTCAAAACTATCATAAAACATCGTCCCAGGCAGAGACCAGAGACATCATGTAAAGACTCCCACTCTAGAGTGACTGACTTTCTCTCTCAAACCTTCAGTTACAGAGAAACTCTGGAGTACCGGAGGAATTCAGTCCCTGTTCAGAGTGTCCACACTAAAGTGGCCTGTAGATCAGATATAAAATGCGGGATGTAAATTCCAAACACTCTATCCAGTACTTTCAGGTTCTAGACGCCCAGCCAGGAGATTGGTGACAGACCCGGAGGCTTCGGCTGTCACTCACTGTAACGCAAGTCTGGAGCTCCTCAGCCTTACTTACGCCAGCAGCCGCGACAGAAAGGCTTCGCCTAGAACCGGCCGGGCCTATTGTGCAGGAAACAACAGCGGAACCCAACACTGCTGTCCCCCGCCGCCCCCGAGGTGTCTGTCACCGCCTTAAACTTTGATGCAATTAAAATAGGCCTGTTGGGAAAAGCCTCCAGGATCGAGGGGGGGAGGGCAGCTCTGGCATTCAGCACCAGAAGAAAGGTCTGTAATACACACAAACACACACATACACTCACACACACATACACTCACAGACACACATACACTCATACACACACATACACTCACACACAGACTCTAAGACGTAACTGATCCTCTGAAGTTTGTGGACCGTGGCATCATCAGCTTCTAATCAGAGCCGTATCATTACAGTTAAAGCACGTGATCCGAATGACCAACCCCCCTGCAGCCCCCCCGCTGCCCCCGCCCCTGCCAGAAGGAGACGCAGCTCTTCATTCCCATTAGAGCCCGACACATCCATACTGATTTGACACCATTCATCTGCTCAACTCCGCCCTCAGTAGCTTTCAGGGCCGCGTTCTAAATATAATAGCTATAATAATATAACAGCTCACTTTACAGTCTGACTACACACTACAGCTCACAGAGGGACAACACCCAGAGAGGACACATCTCACAGGAGAGAGAGGTGGAGCAGAGAGAGAGAGAGAGAGAGACAGAGACAGAGACAGACTATAGGCAGCAGTTACACAATCTAATCAGTTCTCCTGTTGTGTGAGCTGTATCTCTATGAGCTGAGTGGAGATGACTGGCTCCGTTTGGTCTCTCGCGCGCACGGCGAAAACCGCAGCGCTTTCATGTTGTCAAGCATTGGCAAATCACATTAGCGGCCTGCGCGTTAGCGGCCTGCACGTTAGCGATCTGTCCTGCTCTCATGGCTCCAGAGATTAGGATGACAGGCAGAACACAGACAGCACGGCTCACACCGACGCCCATTCTCCTCCTCCACTCTTCTGGACCTCCTCCGCCTACACAGACCGTGGAACACAAGACACCGTGTAGCGCTGACACACACACATACATACACACATATATATACACACACATACATACACGCGCACACACACACACACACACACACACACACACACACACACACATTCATACATAAACACACACACACAGAGTTTGAGGCCTCAGTGTTTCGCAGATCTTTTCTGTTACAAACGAGTTTGCGAAAACCGCATATTTCCTAGGCATTGGTTTTTCTTTTGTTGTGGCAATATATAATTTTTCATGCATTTAGTGCTTAATTATTAAGAAAAATATAATTGACTAATTTTGTACCATAAATGTTAACAAACAAAAGTATTGGGATGCCCCCCCCCGGTTACTCGGTGCTTAGATGTACAAATGAGCACAAATGTATTTTTAGTTCCTTCATGTGAGTCTCTGTAGAACCAGTCGGTTTAATTTTCTCTGGAAATGCGACACGACTTCCTAAAGGTTTGTATTTCTGCACCAAACATTTTGCCGGCGACTATTTCCTCCACTTGGGCTGATACAGAGCTGGCCCCTCCCCCACCCTCCACCTTGCTCAGCCTCTCTCCTCCTTGCCCCACCTCTCTCCTTCTCATTAACATTTAAAGCTACAGACACAGAAATGGCGCGTCCTCTGGAAATCTCACTGTGGGACTGACTCGGCTCTAAGTGGCTGTAATTCTGCACCAAGGCTGAATTTCAGAGACTTCGGATCCAGTATTAGGAACCACTAAGACCTATAAGCATAAGCATAAAAAAGCAGCATGTGATGGGACCTTTAATTATGTTGCAAGTTGATGTTACTTATGCACTGATCAGAACCTCTGGGTGTGTTATTAGGTCCAAAGTCAAACCCTACAAACCTCACTCCATCATAAACGAGGCTGCTAATGCGGTTGTGATTATTTTCCTTCTTCTCCTAAGAGGGAACAGAGGAACACAGAACTGAATCTGAAGAGTTAGCGCACATGCCACAGAGATTCCAATGTCAAAAAGGATTTTGGAGTCACAGAGCCAGCGGACCACGTCGTCCTCAGCGCCGACGCGGGCTTAGCTGGAGACGGAGCGCCCTTTCCATCCGCCGCCGATGCATATGCATGTGCTTCTGCCAGCCCATATGTTTCTGTCCCACTTTACCAATTCAAATCAGGCCTCCAGCTTTAAATCAGGCAAAGAGACTTCAGGTCAAAGCATGCAAATGAACAGGATTCGGATAACGGATGGAGAGAGAATGCAGGAAACACACACAGCAACCTGTAAACACACACACACACACACATGCACCTGCTGCGTCTGTGTCTCTGTTATCACACGTCTGTAAATCACTCAGGCAGAGGATGAAGGACCAGCTGAACGTAAAGGGCGAAGCTGCTTGGGAAGTAAGGAGAGGGGATTTCTGGGAATTCCTCTCATCGTTCGTCTCTTCAGAAACAGCAGTTCTGAGCGGCTGAAGACGTGCGAAACACTGCTTCCTGAACTTCACCTACCAATGGTGTAACGTTTAGGACTGCAGAAAATCACTTTAAACTAAAAACTGATTATTCTGCCTGCCTGCAAAAGTAAAAACATTACAAAAAGCCCAGACTGCTGCATATATATTAACATGAGACTCTTATTGGGCGCAAAAAAAAATATCGCAGTTAATCTATTCACAAAGTTGGGTTGGGAGCTGGGTCTGTACCACGCAAGCCATGATGACTTTCACCTTGATATTTTAGTGCGGATGTATACCTAGCCGAATTGCACTGTAGGGGGCACTAACAGAGAAATATAACTAAACAGGCTCCGGTTGCTACTCGCTAACAAGCAGCACCATGTAGCTTTTTTTTTTTTAACCAAAATACAACAACTTTTTTTCACTAAACGTGGATGCTCTTGGAAGGTAACCCCTGCGAAAAGTGGCAGATTGGTGAACGGTAGGTTTTAAAACAGTCTGAATATGTGCCTCACACTTCTTAAGGGACCAAAAGTAATGGGACAATTTAACAATCATAAATCAAACCTTCATGTTTTTTATACTTGGTTGCAAATCCTTTGCAGTCAATTACAGCCTGAAGTCTGGAATGCATGCATTTCCATCCCTGGTGATGCTCTGCCAGGCCTCCACTGCCACTGTCTTCAGTTCCTGCTTGCTCTCGGGGCTCTCGTCTTCCCTTCAGTTTTGTCTTCAGCAAGTAAAATGCATGCTCATTCTGATTCAGGTCAGGTGATTGACTTGCCCATTGCATAACATTCCAATTCTTTGCCTTAAAAAACTCTGCTTTCGCAGTATGATTTGGGTCAGAAAATGTAAAGGTAAATAAATAATCAGATTTAGAAAACTTTTTTTTATTGCTTAAAAAAACCTTAGCATTGGTGGTTAGCATTAACAGTGTGCAGCGAGCGAAAACAAAGACTCGTTTACAAAAGAAAGGTTGAAATAACTCTCTCTACGCACATGTTTAGACAGGGCACAGCTTACTAATACTAAATAAACTGAGATAACTGTTGAACATTGGACGGGGGGGTTAAAACACTAAAATACAAGGACAATGCACTGAGCAGTCATGCTACATGCTGCAGCAGCTTCTTCTTCTTTTTATATTCATGGCGGTTGACAACTTTTCAGTGTATTATTTCCACCGCTGGACTGGCGGTGGTAATACTGCTTGGTTCTTAGAAAAAAATTTGCGTTAGATTAAATCCGCGAATACTGGATCCACGTAAAACTGAGGGGTTACTGTATACGTTTTGTTTCCTTCAGGTGTGTTTTTGGCCCTAACACACGACACAACGTTCTTACACAAGAACAGCTGAGTGTAGTGGATTATCTGACACAGTTAAATTTCCCTTTTATCATATCAGGCATCTGTATTGACCAAAACCCTGAGCTCAGACAGCAGAGCTGGTATTGGGAGAGAAAAGTTGGTGCATCTCCACCAGCTTTAGCCCTTCACAATACTGTTGAACCCACAGGGACACACATATGACACAGAATAGGCTTCTAATCCCCATTCTAATCCCCTCAAGTTCCCGTGTTACCCAAATCAAAGCCACTCCAGCCTGAATCCTGCTATTTACCCCCTTAAAAACTCCCAGTCTGTACTGAGAATGGAGAAGGAGCACCAATTGTATTAGTCATACTCACAGGAGCAAATGCATTATTAAACTCTTCTAAAGCAGAGCTCCTTTCTGAGAGCCTCTGACAGGCAGGGAGTGTGTGACCCCAGCGTGTGTTGTTGTTGTTTGCGCTTCTGCATCGCATAATGAGTTGAGGACCCGAGCAAACTGTGAAAGCCTGTTTATACAGTCACCTAACATGATCTGAAGCTTTAAGCACCATACTGCACCTCTATACAGTCTTTCAGGATCCTGGAATACTTTACAGTAAGGCCTCATCCTCACGGGTGTCTGAATCAGGCTCCAGGTGAGAGCGAACTGAGCTCCAATCGTTTTTCTGCTCATTGGAGCAAAGCGAAGCCACACGAGCGCTTGGGTGGTCAAAAAAAAAACCTTTTCTTTGTATTCATTTTTCCAGACGAACACAAATTAAACACAGCTACCGAGTTTACATGGCACTCTGTTGACATTCTGGAGGACCGAATATGTCCCATGAGTCCAGTGACAGATATTAGTTGAGTGGTGTGTTTGTGCTCTTGTACTAGTCACAGCAGAATCAACTGCAGATCCTGAGATGAGAGTGCAGTTAAAGAACTTCTGCAGAAATCTTCACATCTTCAAAAAGCGCAAAAAAGGCTATTTGACCCGACGCTGTGCAGTAAGAGGGTGAACCTGATATCGGCCACCATGTCTGTTCCTCTCCTGCCTGCGGCGCCGAATCAGGGGGATTTTTAAATCAAGAATTTTTAGTTTCAACAAAGAATAGCGATCCATGTTTTCAGTGTAGAACTACAAATCAAGACGTCCAACATGTAAACAATCTGGAAAGAATAATTACTGCCCCCACAGGTGAAACACAAAACTACACTTTGGGCTGCAGGCTGGAGTTAAACAGACAAACGCCAGTGTAGCGCCTCACTGAAGTCAATCAAGCGCAGATACAAAACATAACAAAAACGCCCCTGGAGTTCAGAGCACGTTCATTTATCCAAGATTCTAACGCCAGTGTGGTCGAGGCCTAAGGGAGTGTGTGTGTGTGTGTGTGTGTGTGTAAGTAAGAGAGGCAGATAGTAAGAAAGGGAGTGTACCTCCTTCTAAATCTCCGCATTCCAGACATTCCTCGGCTACAATGGACACACACCGCAGAGACATTACCCCCACCCCCCACCGTAACTTTTCCTGAGTCCACTGATCAACACTATTAGACAGTTCATGGTAGCACAATGCCCTTGAAAAAAACGCCTTTTTAAGCCCCTACTGTTTTGGCACCTGGAGGCGTGTATCATCACTTTCTTCTCTGAAATTCAAGTGTATTTAAGTCCAGTTTGGGAGAAATCTGCATACTGCGCTCCTGAGTAACATCTTACCTTATTCTGAGCTACCACGGACAACCTGAACAGCGTTTCTCTCTCTCTGAACTCTGAGAATTAACGAGTAACTAAGCACAGTCTCGAGCGTCAGTCGTTCACAGATTTTCCTTAAAACTGAACTAAGAATTGCTGGGAGAAATTCATGCAAATTCACAGAAAACAGATATCCTATGCATTTTTTTGTTGCTTTTTCAAGGCCAGTCCAGCACAGTGGCATTGCCGGTTCTAAACGAGAACTCTGACCATTAAAGTTGTTAGAGTTAAAACTGAGCTAAAACTCCAGAGATTCTCCCCTCTGTGTGTGCGTGTGACCAGATTCTCTTTCGCTACTGCCAGCTCTGCTCTGCTGATGTTTAATACACCCATTTTATGACAAACCTTGGCTCTTTCAGCTGCGATTGGCTAATAATACGCAACTTCTGTGCTCGGATTGGCTAATTTTATACAACACAGCAGATGATTTACTGGCAGTCTTATGGCCATAAAACATTTCAAAAGGGCCGGGTCGGGCACGCAGGCCGCTAGTTGAATAGGCCTGCTATAAATATTTCTGGGCTTCCTCAAAGTCCTTGTTTATTCTAGCAGGTTCTTTAAGTAGTAAAGAGTTTTTGTCTTACCTTGCAGCCCTCACAGGCGCTGACGCCATAGTGGTATCCCGAGGACTTATCCTGGCACACGAAACAGGGCTTGTAGACCCGGGGAGGCGGCAGGGGCGAGGGTGGGCTGGGGACCAGTTCCTCCGAACTGCTGCTCTGCGTCTCGATGGCTGTGGAGACGAGAGCAGGACAAAACAGAGATTACAATGGAGATAAAAAGACACTTGTGTGGCAAATGAATGAGGAGAATATATGTAATAATAACAGAATACTCTCAACCACAAGGAGGAATAAGAAGAGAACGAGAGATTTGGTTTCTCTGAATTATTCAGGTTCTGTAAACGCTGCATCATTTCTCTTATTTTGATGTTTTGTCGTTTGCTTTAAAATGATGCTTTAAAGAACAATATTTTTATTTGGAAATGAGCAGAAATATTGTCAGCAGTTCTTAAAAATGAAGAAAAGCTGTTCAGTTCAGTACTTGCAGCTAGAAAAGACAAAACCTGAGAAACTGAACATTTCTGCAGGGTTCCATTTTTTCCAGAACTGTATATTTTTAAGTATATTTAGTGCGCTGGTAGCCTAATTACATACTGTGCCATTCTTTAAGATAACCACTGATACAACAGCACATCCACATGGAAGGAGGTCAGTCATAGACAATTGAAAGCGATAAACAACGGTGATGAAAAATTTGTATTTTTTCCCCATTATATGCAACTAACAACATACAAGCCTGTAGAAGCCAGAAAATCTGTGATCTGTTTTACTTTCTCCCAGTTGAAGACAGACAGCTCAAGCTGTTTTCCTTTTATTAAAATACATGCATTTATCTGTACCCCAATGGAAGAAAATGCACATGATGTATAGAATGTATTTTGCAATGTAAACATACGGTCCTGGAAGACAACTGGTGTCCGTTTAAATAGTTGCAATAAGCTAAAATAACAGTAATCAGGCTTAGTATATAGTCAAAAGTACAATTTTACAAAATATATTAATGTCATTTAATATAAAAAACTTCATATCGCAATCTACAGCAATCCTGTTTATTTTGTAAATAGAAGATAAAAATGTAAGCCAATTTATACAAATCTCTTGCAAAGGTGCAAACAAGCCCCTCCTACTCTACAGGATAAACTACACAGCTAACAACAAACAACGAAATGATGCAAATTCAGTTAAATGTTCTTCCAAAAACAAACAATTTAAAATGTGAACAAAATGATAAAAATCATCAAATTAAAAAAGTCATTCTAGATCAGAAACAGCGACACGGTGGTTCTCAGACCCTCAGGCAGTCCATGTTTCTCTCGGCCTCTGAGTTTTATGACCTGGGCTGGAGCAGAAACATGAACCGTCTTCGCTCCCCAAGGGCTGCTACAAAATCACACGACTTCTTTTATTATTTTCTCTTGATATACATCGCTGTTCCACTTCAAGCCATTCGCTGATAGATTTACTACAGAACAAAATGTAGTCCTCCAACATCTACACCAGAATTTCCTGGTGGTTTCTCTGGAACATGAACATATTTTCAGAATAACTTTAGACTAGAGACACAAATCATGCTGAACTGAACATGCTTACTCTTTCTGCACCTCATATGCATGTCCGTACTGCGCACTATTATTTTTAAAGTACTGCTGTATGAACAAAAGTGCATTTGGTTTAAACACTTTAAACTAAGAAGAAGCTTTTCAACAGCAGTGTTCCCTTTAACACAGCTGAAATATTTCTGTAAATCTCAACTTAAACATTAATGTAATCAAATCTAATATTAAACCGACACTATTCACCACTGCAGGGTGTTCAGATTTTATCTAGTTTGTAAGTTCCTCTCAGAGTGCAGAGCATTACAGCAGCTGTAAAGGGGACCAAGTCCATATGAACGTTGGACCTGTTGGTATAATGATCAGGGGTCTGAATGGGAGATAAATATATTTTACTATAAACATCCAAAAAACACTCCAACAAGTCTCATGCAATGTTGAGACGGTAGAAAGAGCTTCACGGCGGCTCAGGCTGTATCAGTGAACAAAGAGGCAACACGAGCTCGAACTCCAGGCCAGTCACACGATCCAATTACGCCAAAACACACAGATCTCCGGAGGAGCAAACTCACTTAGCCGCCGCATCCAGAATCATCCTGCACTGCCTGCACAGAATCATCTCCTCACTCTTCTCTGCCTGAGACACTCAAAACTTCACCTCCACAACCCCACCACATTTCTTCACAACACACTGGTGTTTCCTCTTTTCTGAGATCTGTCCCTTCATCAGAATGTACTCATAATTGTTAAAACCACTGACATACCAACAACACTGATGGCATTTTCACAGTGTGCTGGAAGAAAGAAAGTGTAGGGATCTGAGTGACCGAGGCCGACAGTGATGGGGCGACTGGGTCGGATCCTCCCCTGAACAGCGGGACTCGTGAGGAGTTCTCGGTCTGTAGGGGTTCGTACCTAGTAAACGTCTTCCAAATAACAAGTTGGGGGTGGTGGGTGTGGCCTAGTGTGGTAGGACGCTTGCCTCTGGACCAAGAGGTCATGGGTTCGAATCCTCCTTTCAGCACCACCGCTGGGTTCCTGAGCAAGACCATTAACCCCAAGTTGCTCCAGAGAGAGACTGACCCCTGTAAGTAGGGACTGGAAGTCGCTTTGCATAAAAGCATCTGATAAATGCCATAAATATTTAAATGTAAGTTTCCAAGTGAAGCAGCACCCATGGGTCTGTGAAGTGGGGGAGTGGCTCAGCTGTTTTGATAAAGCAGAGCCACATTTGCGGGAAAATTCCTGCCGGTTTAATAGAAAGGTGTCAGAACCCACAGTCATAATTAACACGCCTCTTGAAAGCGCCGATGATGGGACGGCGAGAAGCAGAAGTAGTGAAAGTGATCATTCTGTCATATGTGAACACGCCACAACACACAGTGTGAACAGCATGAAATTCTTTCTCTGTATTTGACCCATTCACCAAGTGAAGCAGTGGGCAGGACCACAGTGCCTGGGGAGCAGTGTGTGGGGACGGTACCTTACTCAGGGTACCTCAGAGCCTAGCAAGCATAATTTCCAGATTGCAGGGCGAATGCTCTAAACACCAGGGGACCAACAGAGCAGTGAAAGAAGGTGGTACGGTCTGTCTTCTATCACATCACATGGAGGGATGGGTGCATGTGCACCAGGATGCATGTTCAGAAGAAGGTAGGTAGTGGTAGGCAGTGTGATGCTCAGGGCAGTGATCTGCTGGGTCCTGGCATTCATGCGAATATTACTTTGACACAAACCATCCCCCTAAACATCACTGCAGTATAACCCTTCTCCCCTACCGTTATAAAATAACTACAATATTAAAATATAATTTGAAATTTTAATCACAGACCTAAAATAAAAAAGTACAACAACTTAATCAAGGAACACGAGTCAAATATGTAAGCTAAAGTGTTTTTTGCTGTTTTTTAATAAAGGTTTTTAAGTAAAGTTATACAGAGCATGTGTACGATGAGCGGAGTGGGATGTTAAAGTGCAGAAATGTAAGCAGACTTTGCAACTTCACACATGGCTTAAAGGAGTTTGTAGTGAATGTCTTGGTGCCTTTGGAGTCCATGCCCTAACACAACACAGACACGAGGGGGTTCTACATAACACTACGCAGGTGGTTTTAATGTTGTGGCTGATGGGTAAATATACGTATTAGAGCATTAACACAAAAGTCGACTTCAGAGGAATGAGTTGACGCCCCCTGAGAGAATTTGACTAGCGTTTTAATCTCTCTGCCCTCACTTGTGTACACAAAGCAATCTTTGCCTTTGATTGGCTGATGCTGACACATCGTTCCTTGGTTTAACCAATTATTACAGTCCCTTCATAAAAGGGGTGGTACCGTTGGCGCGAGGGGAAACTAAACACAAGACCACAACAAGACGAGAGACATGCAGCAGAGAAGACAGACACACATCACATGTGTGGAGATCCTTC
>JBBPDE010230572.1:2447-12724 GCA_037974605.1 Nannopetersius ansorgii | reverse complement strand
TACAGAATTATTTCTCGCTTCTGGATAACCTTACAAGTCTTAAACCTCTCGCAGTTCAGCTCTGTCCTTTGTACCATTTCATGTTATTCATTGGACCTGAACTATTTGAAACTCAATTAAATAAAGCTTGAAACATTGGGGTGTTCTGAAACTTTTGACCGGTAGTGTATATAGATATATATATGTTCATGATGGTAAAATAGTGAAGATTCAGAACTAAATCACCTTTCTTTAGAGACTATTTTGCCTCATGATGACTACTCTGAACCCTCTGTTAACCTTTAACACTGAATTATTGGGGTTTGATACATGCAGGGTGTCAACAAAGAAAAGTAATTTAGTTCAGATTCTCTACTGTTTAACAGTCATCAACATTCATGTAAATACTCAGAGCTTCACTTGGGGTTGATAGTGAATAAAATGGGTGTATTGGTGTTGAAGATGTCTGGTTCCTTTCACCTCCATTGTAGAAAAATCAGAGTTAAACTGTGCCTACTCAGCCAAGACGACACAAACAAACACAGTAAAACACTTTGACCTGTGCAGTTTCTCTTGGCCACTGTGTGAGACAGATCTCAAGTACAATGGCGGCTTCTTCTGTGAACACAAGCCCAAGCAAAGCATGGCCTTCCTCTGTTTTACCGCAACAGAGAAGGCAAAACACAAATGTTCAGATCAACACAGAACATAAAGAAACATTTCCTTTCAATCACACACTTTAATGTATGGATATAAATATAGAGCATAAAGGTGCTGTTTTTGCCATGAAACACTTGCACCTCTCAAAATAAAAACCTTTTACCATCAAACGACACGTTTTTCATGAAATATTTTTGTCAGGATAAACACTATTATATTTGAATTACTATTTGATATTCTTTTTTGCAAATTTAAAAAGTTTTTTTTTAAAGAGCATTTAAAAAACAGAACAATTACCTGAATAACAACATTCATTGTTACACCAGAGCATAATTAGTAGATTTAAAAAAAAGGTCATTAGAATTGAGTAATAAATGGATCATTTTAATATTAAGTACAATCATGTATAAAGTACTTCTCTGTAAAAAATGTTCTGTTATAAAAACAAACAACTCTCAGTGTCTGAGCTCCACCCCCCTGTCCTCCTAAGAACATCCAGCTTCTGCAGACCCACTGAAGCCCTCGGGACTTCAGTAAACAAACACCCCAAACTGCTCTGAACCTACAGATCCTCTCACTTCTTCATCAGTGGATAGAAAGGAGTTTTGCAGTTCCTCAGTGGTTCCACTCAAATCTTCTCCAGAACGACAGCAGGTCCAGTGCTGGTCCCTGCCTGGTGTGACAATGGTCCACTGAGCCAAACTATTTCTGGTGTCATCTCCATTACACGTAGGCATTGCGTCCATATTGGCTGGAGTGTGTTCGGGACGCAGCAGAATGTGTGACCACCGTTCCTCTGATGGGAGTCTGGTACTGGGAGGAACTGGAGGAAGAACATAAACAGAGTTTGGTGCAGAAGCAGAAAAAACATCCATGGAAACTTTGAGCCTATAGATAAGCTATTTATCTGAAACTAGTTACAGTGAAGATCCTCATTTATGTTGAGAAAAAATGTGAGATTCTGAGGAATCCCTAAATCTACTCAGTTTTAGGAACCCCTGAGGAATCTCTGATTGTACTGGTTCTGAGGAACCTCTGAGAAATCACTGACACTACTGATTCTGAGGGACCTGGGAGGAACCACTGACTCTATTGTGTCTGAGGTACGACTGAACCTACTAAGTCTGAGGAACCACTGATGAATCACTCACTCCACTGAGGAGTGATGTCTGAGGATACCAGTGAATCTGATGAAGAAACAGGTGTTGTATGGGTTTTGTTATCTAAGGCAGTGTGGACAGTGTGTCTTTTGATGCGTGTTGGGGAAGGTGGTTGAAGCGAAGGAGGCTCCACAATCAGTACTGAATAAGGCGCAGTGTGTAATATACAGTACTCACAGCTTCTCTTCCTTGCTCTTCACTTGGCAGGAACACAACAAGCAGCAGCCTCCAATCAGGGCGAGTGTTCCGGAACTCCAGCCCACATAAAGAGCTTCTCCGATCTCGTACCTGAACACAGAGCATCATACAGCTTCACTTCACGGTTCTTAGTGTGAAGTGCCATGAGATCAATGAGAACGCAATCAAGCTCCACCAAAATCGATCTCCGACACTCAAAAAAACACTTACTTGGTTCCAGGATAGAGGGGGTCAAAGAACTCCCGCGTGATGTTGGAGGCGTACCACGACACTGCGATCATGGTGCCCAGGCCTGCAGGGCAGAACGTTCAGGTCAGTGTTTTAAACTGATTTATATTGTTTGAGAACCAAAATTTCACACTCGCCCCCCTGCTACAGTGTGACCTTTCACAAAAACAACCCCCAGCACATTCAGACCTTGGTCATGCACTCCTGACATTTCTCCAATAAACCCCAGGACAAAGGTTGAGATCCACACATTAACAATATGCTGCTCTTCACACCTTTAGTACAAGAAAACATTAGAATTATTTAAAACAAATGAAACTGACTGGTAATGTGCTATAGACTGTATTATCATCTCACCACAAAGGCTCAAACTGTAGTGAATCCGTTTTGCTGTGATAAAGGTAAGGGAAGTTATTTTGATAAAAATCGGAAAAAAAAAACCTTTCACATCCATTAAACTACAGTGTATAATGTTACACTTCAAAACCAGTAATTTTCCATTCGTTTTTCTAATGTTTTCTTGTAATAACATTTTGAAAGAGCAGAGTATGATTAATTCAGAGTATGTTGGGCCCAGCTTCTGGCCTGCTGTGTAAAAGTCAATGCCCCCTGCAGGTATCAAAATGAAATAACCCCCTTGGTCCTTCAGAGGGCACTCTTACCCTGCAGAATAAAGAAGACTCCTCCGAGAGCAGCGATTCTTCCCTTCAGGACATAGTTTTCTCCTCCGATCTTTGAGCACTGCATCCCCACCAGCGTGCAGATCAGCCCGAACGTCCCCATCACGATAGACGCAATCATGAGAGCGCGACACGCCTGGATATAACCTACAGTGCAAACACAAACACACACACAGGTTAAGTGCGCACAGCTTATATTCTGACCCCTGATCCCAGCCCTGGTCATCCTGAGAAAACACCATGTCATCACATGACTGTGGAGGTAATATATCCTGATTAACAAAGTCCTCGTACCGGACAGCGCAAGCAAGGAGGGGAACTCTCTGCAGTTGTGGACGCCGGTGGAGTCGCAGGCGCAGGACATCCACAGGTTCTCGTAGATGGTGGAGGTGGTGATAACATTCCCCTCCACAGTCGACACCCGCCAGTAACGGTCCGACAGAGAGACCCCCACCAGAACCCACCCGAAGAACCCCAGAACCAAAGCCAGAGCCTCCAGCCCCAACCGTCCCAAGCCCATTGCCCAAACTACTCAAACTACTACAGACCTACAACTTTAAACTACTAAAGTTTTAAAACTACTGCTTTGAACTACTACAGTTTTAAACTGCTGCTTTAAGCTACTACAGCTTTTAACTACAGCTTTAAACTAGTACAGCTTTAAATTACTACAGCTTTAAACTTCAAAAGTACAACTTTCAGCATCTACAACAACAACAACATTAAATTACAGCTTCAAACTAGAGCTCTAAAACTACAGCTTGAAGTTATAACTCTTAGCTACAGATTTTAAATTACTTTAAATTACAGCTTTAAGTACAGCTTTGAAACTATAGCTATAAACTACCCCTTTAAACTACAACTATAACTTTCTAACTGCAGCTTTCAATAACTACAGTTAAACTACAGTAAAGAACACAGATCTTACAGTTAAAGCCCTGTGGCTGCTGTTCTGGGACTCTGAGGTTCTTCTGTGTTTGTCTCAGATGGTGTGAGACGGTCAGTTTAAAGCCTAGTGAAGTTCTGACCACAGCCTCCAGCAGGGGGAGGGGGGCGTCTCTGACCACAGTGATTAATATCCTCCGGCCACTGTTTTGCCAGAGTGTTTGGTCAGAACTTATGAACAGTGACGCCAGTTTGGGCTCTCTTCATCTACTTTTCGGTCAAATTTAGGCCGAACTCTAAAGGATTCACAAACTTCCACACACTGCCGTAGAGGTTTTCAGAGCATTTTCATCTGGAGCTGAGCAATCATCTGAAAGTTCTTCAAAAGTCTTCAAAAGTTTAAAGCTGTAGTTTCAAAGCTGTACTTAAAGCTGTAATTTAAAGCTATAATTTAATTCATTCAGACTTTCACTGCTGGTAGACCCCAGCCAAGCCTGTCCCCAAAGGAGCTCAGAACATAAGTGTAGTTACATTATATATATATAATGTAAAAGGGTTTTCCATCCAGCTCAGACATTGCACCATCTAAGTGTCTCACTATTCTCTTTGGCGCTTCCTCAACTGAAAGCAGAAGCAGATATCTGACCAATTAGCTTTCTCATCATTTGTTGCCATGGTGATAGTAAGCAGTGTTTGGTCGCTGCGAGGAAGTCTGTGCCGGTGTTATTGTGTGTTGATGTTGGGCCATTGGATGTTTTAAACACTTTAAAAATCGACATGAATACAGGTTTTAAGAATTTAGAGTTCAGAGTTTCTGTTGAACGGTGACCCGTCAGCTTTAAAATAACAACTTTAAACCACAAGGATCTTCTCACCTGGCAGTGCCAGCAAACTCTGGAAGTACCAGCAGTTATATACTCCTGTGGAATCTTCGGCGCAGGACATCCACAGGTTCTCGAAGAGTTTGGAGGTGATGATGACATCGTCATAGTCAGACGACTCCTTCCAGGTGCTCATGTGCACAGTAACGAAAGCAGAAACACAACCCAGAAACCCAGACCCCAACCCAAACACCTGTAGAACATCCTTCATCCTCCTGGTCCTGCACTGATCCCTCACTTCAGTTTTCAGCTCAGTCCGCCTCAGTCCACCTCAGTCTAGGCCAGTCTGACTTAGTCCACCTCAGACCAGCTCAGAAAAGTTCAGTCCAGCTCAGAAAAGTTCTGTCCAGTTCAGTCCTGCTAAGTCCAGTTCAGCTCAGCTCAGTCTGGCTCAGTTGACCTCAGCTGAGCTCAGTTCGGCTCAGCCTAGTCCAGCACAGCCCAGATTAGTTCAGTCCAGCTCTGTTCAGCTCTGTTCAGTTCAGTGCAGTTTAGTACAGTTCAATTGAATTCAGTCCAGTTCAGTTCGGGCCTCTTGACTCCATCTGAAAGTGGCCACCGAGCTCACAAAGAAAAGAGGAAGTGTATTTGGAGAATCCTGCTAAAACACACACACACACCTGCCTGTACACTGCACTAAATTAATCATGTCTGTGTACACACCCTTATTTCACACAAGTGTAAACATCAGAAGGTGGGCAAAAAATGATAAAATTTGTGAATTTAGTGAATCATTAACAAAGAATCTATGAGTCCAACAGGTTCAATTAGCCTGTCTGTCAATATTTAACACACACACACACACACACACACACACACATGCTTTCACACACACACCTCACAGGGGGGAAAAAATAAAGTATGCTTCTTTTAAACTTTGCAAATGACTTTTAATTTTGAAAAAAAAGACAAATTAGTGGCATGAAGAACTGCAAGATGAAGTAACTTCTTTATCCTGCTTCATCGGACCTCACTAGTGTATGAAGGACACAAGTAAACAGGGCTGGAGCTGGTGGTGCACATCAAGTCAATTAGATGTTTTTGCATTAATGCAATATGGAAGAGTAGCTGTGTCTGAGAAGGTCAATGCAGGATGACATTAGACTTTGTCAGTCCATACACAGCTACACTGAGTGTTACTGGGGGCTTCAGGGATGAAACCACTCATAACAACACCAACAACCATCTGAGAGATCCTGAGAACAGAGAAGAACAGTGACATCGTCTATACCAGGAGTCTCAAACCTGCCCAGAAAGGGCTGCTGTGGGTGCAGGTTTTCGTTCCAACCAAGAGGAACCCCTGGTCTATACTAAGCTCAAGTGGGCGAGTGCATGTGCAGTGTACAGGGGCATGAGGGGTCATAAGACTACAGCACTCCAAATACACCCGCTTTCTCCACTACAGCCATCAAAATGGACTGAGGAAACATTTTTCAGAAGAAAGATGTTCCACAGACATGCAGAATCAGTACTGATCTACCCAGACCACTTCATCAGAAACCCTTCTCATGCTGCTTTGTGTAATGGGATTAAGACTGTAGCCCATCTTTTGGTGCTGTGCATTAATCCCCCAACACACACACATACACACCCAGGTAATGCCCTTTAAACAGACATATAAAATATAATTAGACTCAGTAAGACTGACTTTATTGTCAATCAGACTGACTTTATTGACAAGAAAATTACAGAGGACGTTCTACACACACACCATAAAACATCACTCACACCATCATCACATAAACATTAAACACACCATTTAGTTTTAACACACACAGCACTTTCCGCAGTCATTAAATACAGCTGTCAGCCAAAAGAAGCCTACAATGTATGTGTGTGAGACACAGTAGTGTTGAGGTCAGTTTGTGGTCAGTGTTGGGGCAGGTTGAGGTCAGTGTTGAGGTCAGGTTGTGGTCAGTGTTGGGGCAGGTTGTGGTCAAGTGTTGAGGTCAGGTTGAGGTCAGTGTTGGGGCAGGTTGTGGTCAGTGTTGGGGCAGGTTGAGGTCAGTGTTGAGGTCAGGTTGTGGTCAGTGTTGGGGCAGGTTGAGGTCAGTGTTGGGGCAGGTTGAGGTCAGTGTTGGGGCAGGTTGAGGTCAGTGTTGAGGTCAGGTTGTGGTCAGTGATAGGCAGGTTGAGGTCAATGTTGATGTCAAGTTGAAGTCGGTGTTGAGGTCAGTGTTGGGGCAGTTGTGGTAAACAGGAAGGACAGTGAGTTGTTATGTTTTAAACATTAAAGTCAGAAAGTGCTGAGGAACAGTGTGTTTATGAGGGTGTTTATGGTTTCTGGAAACGATCTGAAATGATTTATTTAGTTTTGTCTGATCTGACAGTTTCAGTCACCTGTAAAACTCGGGTCATGCCATTTACCTAGATCTGACTTGTTTCCATCCCATGCTAACAGTTTTACTGCAGCTATGTGAAGTATATTAAATAACTTTTTTATATATTTGGTTCAATTTTCTTTGACAAGTTTATACCTAGAAGGTTCTCTATTGTTAAAGTCTGCACCACATTTGTCTCTGTTGTAGTTTTCAGGCAAATTCTTTCAAATTGAGTGTGTTATTCCTGTATGTCCTTTTAATGAATCGCACCAGTTCCATTGTGATGTCAATTTTTAGCTCTTTATTTAAGCTAAACATTGACTTTATTTAGCATTTAAGCACTTAAGGTAAAAATTGACTTTTTATTTAGCATTTTTATTTAACTTCAGTCTTTACACAAGTTCGTTTTTGTTGTATTTTATAATTGTTTGAAAGGTTCCGCTTACTTGTAATTCTATTTAAGATTTTTTTTCAATTACTTTTTCTTTAACATAACTCCTTACCTGTAAATGTTTTGTTTTATCTAGGTGATATATTGAAGCTATATTTGCATGTATCCACTGTGTATTTGTTCACAACTTGTGTAAATGATATTAATCCCTTATTGGCCCGATCATCCAAGATGTGATGTATTCTATTTGGTAGGAAATCTGGGTATATGTAGTATGTAGTCAGTCTTTATTTTTAATTTCTTGCAAATCCTTTTCTAATGATCTTTCTATTTTGATATTTTAACTTTCTATTTTAATTTCTACTTCTTTGTTCATAAGTGTCTTTATTGTTTATTTCTGTGTTGCTTAAAAACAATTTTGTATATTTGGCACCGCTAACCCCCCTTCTTCTCTTTGTTGAGTTATTATATTAGTTTTATTATTCCAAATAAAGTTTGAAATCATTTTATCGTTTTACTTAAACTGGGCTTCTAAGAGTAACAGTGGTAATGCCTGAAATAAAAATAACAAGCGTGGGAGGATCATCATTTCCACCCTTCCCAACATTCCTTCTGGAATCATTCTCCATGTTTAATATTGGTGCCCTGTGCCCCCGAAACAGCGCTGTGATGGCTAAACAGTGTTGCAGTGTGGGGCATGTATGTATATTACTCTATATTGTATATGTGACTGGATCTATTATGCATATGAACGTTAATTGAATTCAGTGTTTGTGTATTTATCACTGTTGGTTTAAAAATGTAATGTTCTGATATTCTTATTTATCTTTGTGTGTGTGTGTGTGTGTGTGTGTGTGTGTGTGTGTGTGTGTGTGTGTGTGTGTGTCAGAATCATAATCAGATCAACTTTATTGATTTACTGATATCCAGAGGAAACTGCTTATACAATGGCTGCAACGACACAGAGACAAGAACAATATAAAATATAATGTCTAAATACATCTAAATGAAAATCTGTCGATAAAAATCTATATGAAAATACATTATGCTATACTGTACACACAAATGCTGGGTATAAATATTATAGATAAATAACACCGTTATAGATAAGTAACACACTTAAGTGCAAGTGGTAGTTACTGAACTTAGTAGAGATCAGTAGTATTTAAGAAATACTGGGGTGATATTGCACATGTAAGAGATTGCTCAAAGGTTTTATACATAATGAAGTGATTCAGCACCCATTAAGAAAAACTGCACATTGTAAAACAACAGCATATAATGATAAAGATAAGAACATTACACAATATAGCACATGGTAGACTGCTGCACATCTTAGTAAACGGATGCACATAGTCACACACATAATGATAGTTATTTAAACCTGGAAAGAAATTACACAACACTGAGGCTATTGCACAAATTATTGTGTGTGACAGAGAGAGGAGTTGAAGAGTGATAGAGGTGTGGCATTCATTTTAAGCAGGTGAGTCAATGGCTAAAGGATACTTTGCAGTTGTATAGTGGGTGATCAGCTATGTCCATGATGCCTGAGGGAGACAACATTCTCTTTTCAGCCACATTTTCCACGTCCAGTTGCTCACCCACCACTGAGAGAGCTTTCTTGGTCAGTTTGTTAACCAAATGGCACCAGCCACTACACACTCATAGAACATCCATAGAGTCTACATAGGAAGTAAAGCCTACATAGACCCATCTTGTATGTGGCCAGAGAATTCTTAGACCAGTCCATCTTGTTGTCAAATATCTAAATTCTGTGACTCTGTGTGTGTGTGTGCATATGTAGTCTGTTTTGTGTCATGATGAGCTCCTACAGTGTGAATGACCTTTATTGTGTTTTTTTATTGATCTGGTGTAAAACACACACCCCACTCCCACATACACATTTACTCTCTCACTCATTCACACAAACACACACACACACACACACACACACCACGTTTGACCTGAGTGGATCTCCAACGTTGGATCTTCTGATTGGACAAGAGAGAATCAGCAGGGATTTCTCTAATGAAGCTTGTACTTCCTCTGACTGAGTCACTGGTTTTACTAGAAGACTGTGTGAGGAACATGCTGATTCTGGAGGAAAGATCTGTGAGGGTTTGGTGAACGTTAGTGGTTGAGTGAAGGGTTAGATGTTTTGGGTTGGAGGACATCGGTAGTTGAGTGAAGGATAGGGTGCTTGGGTTTTTAGACATTAGTAGTTGAGTTAAGGGTTAGGTGTTAGGGGTTGGAGGACTTCGGTGGCTGAGTGAAGGGTTAGGTGTTTTGGGATAGAGGATGTTGGGAGTTGAGTGATGGATGAGGTGTTTGGGTTCTTAGACATTGGTGGTTGAGTGAAGGTGTAAGGTGCTCGGGTTTTGGATGTTGGTGGTTGAGTGAAGGATTGGGTGTTTGGGGTTGGAGGACTTCGGTGGTTGAGTGAAGGGTGAGGTGTTTAGGTTTGGGAAAACGTTAATGGTTGAGTGAGTAGTTCGGGTTTGGTTTACAGACTGAATGAACTGTGTTTACTGTAGTTACACATTAATGACCTAACAGCATTTCACTCTTGTTTACTCTGAAACCACTTAACAACCCACTTCACATCAAACAAAACCATGTGTGTTTGTGTGTGTTTGTGTGATTCATTCTGTTTAGCTATGTGGTGTCCAGTATCGATACAGTATCAGTGAAAGTTCGAGTGGAGATAGCAGATCTAATACGGCATTAATTCACTTCACACTGAAAAAGCTGCAGACAATCTGCTTGCTATACTTATCAGTAATACAACATTTGGACAACTGCAGTAACATACTGTAATACCAGCATCATATCAGTGTAATATCAGTATAATACCAGCATCATATCAGTGTAATATCAGTATAACACCAGCA
>JBBPDE010230563.1:0-12725 GCA_037974605.1 Nannopetersius ansorgii | reverse complement strand
ATTAATTGCCTGTCAGTTTGTGGCAAAATATTCTGCAGTGTTTACATGTTATTACTGCATATCATTCATCAAAATAGTTTTATTTCATAAAGTTGGTTTCAAAATGGACATGCATTTTTTGCATTTTGTGGTTTTCAGTTAAATAAAAGGCTATTTTTGCTGCATATTTAAACATTGAGGATTTCTTTAAAAAAATGGCAAAGTCTCGTCTCGTTCTCGTGAACCCAGTCTCGTGTCTCGTCTCGTGGGAAAAGCGTCTCGTCACACCCCTAATATATATATATATATATATATATATATATATAAATATATGTATGTATGTATACACTACCAGTCAATCGTTTTTGCACACCACAGGATTATTTTTTCATAACCTGCAAATTTTTATTTTTGTTAATCCGTGAGAATTTGTTCAGTGAATAACTTAAAATTCAAAATGTAATATGGAAACTATAAGTAAAACTGCATGTCTGACATCCTATTAACTGGTTGTGTGGTGATGAGTCAAATTGTAGATTGTTAACTTTAAATGCACACGCTAGCTGTCAACACTTAATAGCTCATTAAGCTTCTTGGGAGATCTATAGTATTATTCTACGTGGCTTTTTGTAGTGAAGTAGTTGCTAAAGGATCATTTCTGGCTTCTACAAGTCAAATGGTGACCATGCTGTAAATATTTGTTCACAAGGAATATTGCGTGTATTTAGTATTAAGTGAATAACATGCAAATGTAAAAAAAAAAAAAAAAAAATCTTGGTGTGCTAAAACTTTTGTCTGTGTGTTTGTGTATATCTTCGTGTGTGTAACTGCGGCTTTGTTTTGCAGGGGTAATTTATAATATGTAGAAATGCACCCTAATGTCTTAATTGTTGTAACAGTCAAGGAAAGTTACTGCAAAACATAATGGTTTGAACACTCGTCTCCCAGTCTGTCAGTTGTTGCTTCAAACTTAGCATTTACTTCCATATGTTGACATTTAGTTTGTCTTGCTTTTCTTCTAGTTCCTCGTTACACCCAGCCTGAAGCAGAGGATTCAGAAGACCAGAGTGACTCTGACATCGAAATGGTGTTTGAACAACGAACGACCAAGGAACTGGCAGAACTAGCCCAAAAACTGATGCTTCCTCCTACGTTCTTTCTTTACAAAAATGTGCCAGGATACGTCAGTGATACTGAGACTGATGGTGAGGTTTTGCTGCTTGAGACCTTGTCTAAAACCAAAATATTCCCAAGCTTCAGTCTAGTTTACTCTTAATGCTTAACTTCATTGTGGTCAACTTCTAATGGTCCCATCATCATGAAAATACACAGTGTAAAGGCTAACTGGCATATAAACAGGGCTCACAAAAGTGGAACACAAGTACGCATAGACGTAAGTGGTGCACAAAATGCGCAGCGGTTTTTACAGCGTAAATGCAGACCAAATTTTTGACTTCATACTGTGGGCAACATCTTTTACTAATAGTTTATTGCAGTCCTAGGAGTGTTATCACAGAGGTTCAATAACTGTTGTTACAAGTAGCCATTGTCTTTTAGGCTTGCGTGCCAGTCATAATAAAAGCTAAAACAAAACTCGCGTGTTTCTTACATGCAGATGAAGATTATGAAACTGCAGTAAGGAGTCTAAGAGGAAATCTGTATCGTCCTTCACCTGCACAAGGTAAACTTCATTAATTCAGCTATATAGAGAGTATCTGGGGTGTTGTGTGTCGTCTGCTGAATGCCGTAAACGTAAAATGTGTTGTGCCTCAATGTGCTCAGACTAGTCTGTAATTAAGTGAGCAGAAACATTCAGAATGTTTTTGCTATTAAATCCTAAGCTGTAAACATTTTTAATAAGAACAATATTGTGTATCTCAGCTCAGGCCACTGGAAGTGCAAAGGATCCTGACTGTGTGCTTGTCTGGGAGAAGAAACCTACGATGGAAGAGGAAAGAAGAGCTAAGAGCCTTCAGCTCCCTCCCACCTTCTTCTGTGGAGAAGGTAGTGATACAGATACCGAACCTGACAGGCCAGAGGACTTCGGAACAGAGCTACGAAAGGTACAGCAAGCTCAGGTGAGTGGAATAAATTTAACTTTTAATTTATTTCAAATGTAAATTCTCACTTAATGCTTCTTAATAGAACATGTGTTCATTTTTCCCCTCCGTTGGATAGTTTTGGAAATCTGTAGGCAAAAATCGCAATTATTTTTGGTAAATACTGATCATAATTAAATCGGCTTTAGAAATCAGGCATTGGTTGAACTAAAATAAAAGGTTTTCTTGAACAGGAATTTAACTAATCAAACTTTTTACAGTCTTTTTACTGATCTTTCAGTTTAGAAATAGGAAATGTAGTTTTTTTTAAATAGTTTTTTTTCCCCAAATCATTTTTTGTTATTTTGTTTCTCAGTGGGTGGGGTTTGGCTTCATTTGTTAACAGGGATGGGGGAATAGAAAAAATAATAAGGGCAAATATTATATTGGGAAGACTGCGGAGAAAGAAGGCTATATTAGGGGAGAAGCCCAGTAAAAATAGATGGGTTGACAGGCCTAGCAGCAACATGACAAAAATAGGCCTAGTGCTTATTTTTAGCTGGGCAGACCAGAGAATGCTTGGAGGATCCTACTGAAGCAGCGCTGTGGCCTGTCTGGTGTAATTACAACACGGTTCAACTCCCCCTGTGGAATTCATGAGTAGCACAAAAGAAAATGAGCGCATCATTGCGAAGCGGAATGAGGCATAATTGTTTTATGCTAGTTATCTTGTTTTCATAGTCGTTAGATAGGAAAATCGTAATTGAAAAAGTTGCACTATTTTATTCTATTATAAGATTAAGAAACCATGGTTTTAACAGCAGGGCTAATGTTGAGTTAGAGGGCCCCGGAAAACTCTGCAGTGTTTGGTAGAAGCAAATGTGAAGTTACACGACTCGTTACAACTTTAATTGACTGTTCCAGAGTGAAATTAGCAGCCAACAGGGTCCATCATCTAATGATCAACCGACTGAATGGAGTGACAACAGCACAGAAGCCGCCAAAGTTTCCTCAGAGCAGACTGCTGCTGCCGATAGTGGCTGCATCATTGATCTCTCTACCAAAAAACATGAAGCGGAAGCACTAAATGGGACACACACCAGCCAAGGTAAACTTTTCCATCCATGTCTTATATCCTGAGAGATCATGTGATTAATATAGCTGTGCAGTCACTAGCTGTGTTTAATAGCTCACTGCTGTCTGTTGATAAGAGAAGATCTTTATTCTGATGTTTTTCTCCCACAGCAGATACCACTTCTGCTTTTACCTTTGGCTCCGCAACTGGGTTTTCTTTTGCAGACTTGGCAAAGAATTCGGACCAGTTTGCCTTTGGGACGAAAGGTTAATAAGTTCCACATTTCTTTGTTTCAGAGACATGTCTGTTTTTTAAATAAGGCTTAAACATGCTTAATATGTTCGTATATGTAATATATTCACTAAGTCCAAATCCAATTCTGATTCTTCAGCCTGATTTTGCATGTGTTTTTAATTGGCTAAAAGTTGGGTTGTCAATCATTTTACATAATTAAGGCTGATTTAATCTAATTTTCATTTGTGTGTAGTTTTATCACATTTATAAAATCTGATCTTAGAGTTTTTTGTTAAAGTTTTTTTGTTTTGTTTTAACTCGCTTTAGTTTGTTTCTTCATGTATGGACAGAATAAGCTTAGTCCAAATATATATATATTTTTTTTAAATTCAGTAACATTTTTTTTTATATGAGCTTTTTTTTAATCACATGATTTCCATTCTGTGGTTAGTCTCCAAATTTCATCACTCAATCCCAATTTCTGATGTAGATCAATTTACTATAACAAATTTGCTATTCTCTATGAACTCTGAATCGGTGTGTTTGTGTTTATTTATTGATGTTTGTCCATTATATTTATTTATTTAGTAGACGCCAACTTTTCTTGGGCGAATGCTGGAGCAGCAGTCTTTAGTGGTGGCATCACAACCCGAAACGAGGATGAGGAGGACGACAGTGGTGATGATTCTTCGAACAATCCTGACATCCATTTTGAGCCGATTGTTTCCCTTCCAGAGGTAGGCTTGGCTTAAAACAATCAAATATTAAATGGGTTCCAGAATGATCTGCAATCTTGAAAAACAGGAGCTTTAGAAGAATTCTGAAACGCCGGCAATTCCGTTATTTTCGAATATGGACTGCATATGTTTGAAATACAACTGCTGCTTAAATTTTCCATCCCACTGTATGTTGTTACCATCAATGTACAGTGAACACATACTTTGTTTGTATACCTAATGTATATAGCCACTTCGAAATTGATGCTATGATATTTTTGTGACCTAGACAGACTCTTAAAACTAGACAGAACCTTGCAATCACAGTTAAATGGCCAAAAATTAAACCACAATGCTGTAAAAAGCTTAAATACCCTTTTACAGAAGCTGTGATTCAGTTTATTTGCAAAATAATTTTCTTTATTTTGTCTCAATGCATTTGTTTCTATCTGTTTTTTTATCTGTTTCATTTTTAAATCTGTTTAATCTTATGAATATACGTGCATATTTATAGTCAAAAGGAAAAGTCAAAAGACATTGATTGTCCATTTGAAGTGGATATGTTTTGGAAATATACATATAAATATCTTTTTACAATTTTTTTTGTTATATCGAATCTGTTGTGCAGATGCACACTTGGGCAGAGATGAGTTGCGTACCATATCTAAAACGTGATTGAAAAGTTTGTTCTTGTGTTGCTTTTGGACTGTTTACATAATGTATATACTTGGATTAGTATCGATGCACAAGTGTATTAAGTATGTTAAGTTAGGAATGGGATTATTATTTTTGTGTTCAATTGACTAAAAACTGCCCAGAGAATGACAAAATTGCCATTGCATTTTTTGCCCTAAGAGGGAAATGAGCCCTAAGAGGGAAATGAGAAAAGTGGTCTCTTTATAAGTTGTGCTACTGGTACTAGTATTGCATCAGCAGTGGAAGTCACTTTCTCACAGTAATGACACTTTCTTCAGGTTGAAGTGAAATCGGGTGAGGAAGATGAGGAGATTTTTTTCAAAGAGCGGACAAAGCTGTACAGATGGGACCGTGATTTGAACCAGTGGAAAGAGCGTGGCGTTGGTGACATAAAGATTCTGTTCCATCCAGTAAAGAAGTGCTACCGTGTGCTTATGAGACGTGAACAGGTCTTAAAGGTTTGTGCCAACCACACCATCACCCAGGCCATGGACCTGAAACCAATGAACACCTCCGCCAATGCACTGGTTTGGACGGCTACAGACTATGCAGGTAAACCATTCAAGACAAAAAGTGACAGTATTGTATGTTGCCACCTGCCCTCCACAGTATGGATACATTTTCACATTAGTCACATGGGGCCTAACAGTTAGGTAGTTCGCCCTGAGATCAGAGGGTCATGGATTCGAATCCCTGGTTCTGCTAGTGTCACCACTGAGGTACCCTTGAGCAAGGTACCGTCCCCACACTCTTCCCCAGGGGCCCTTCATTGGTGGCAGCCCCCTGCTTCACTTGGTTAAATGCAGTGAAAGAATTCAACATTGTTCTCACTGATTTACTCTGTGTTCATGTGTGACTATAAGGAGCCACTTTACTTTAATATTGCAGTGTAGCTTGCATAAAACTTAAACATGTTGTTTTATCTCAGTTCCTTTAGGAAGCATCAAATTTACTCATTTTTTTTCTTTTGTTTTTCATTTTAGCATATTCAAAAAGAAAAACCCACTCCAATAGATTATCACTATACTCTACTGCAGCGCTGCTAACCTTTTTTGCACTGCAGACCAGTGGCATGTAAAACAGTGTTTTCACAGACTGGTATAGATACAAAGTGCATTTGTAAGTTTTTTTTTTTTTTTTTTTTAATTTTTGCTAGCTTGTGGGCTAAATTTTACCCTGTACAGTTTTATTGACCGCTTCTGCTTTTACATTATGGATTAAAGTTCTCTGTCGCTATGACGGATTTCTGTCAACTGAGGGCACTAAAGATTAATAATGAGTTTGAAGCAGATCCGAAGGGAAAAAAAATGGGGAAAGAGGGGTGGAGCTGAACAAGCTTCGGCAGACAAAGTTCTGGAAAAGATTTTTATTTATTTATTTTTTGGTTTAATTCCGATTTAATTATTTTTCCTAAAAATAAAAATAAACATTTATGGTTCTCTTAAACATTGACTGCTGCGGAGTAGCCTACTGGCTGCGAGCTGCTTCTCAACGCAGTCTTGAAGTCCTTTTGCAGATCTCGTCTTTGTTTTGGGACAAGATTGGAATAGAACGGAAGTTCTAAGATTGGAAGTCAGTAGTGTCATGAAGGGTCTCATTCGCTAATGGTAGCTAAAACAGGTCGGTGGAGAAAACAGTGGAGAAAACCATCGCTTAAATAGATAAAGAAGCCAAAATTTCTCTGATTCAAGTTTCTCTGAATCTGTCGAAGCCGAACTCTCACCTAAGATTTATTTTGTTAGCAATGTTCTTTGTCGTATATGTGTACAGACTTTAACTCTGTGGAGCTACATTAGTTAATGACAATGTACTTGCACAGATTAAATCTGTTTTCTGTTATCAAAGTCCCACAAAATTTTCAGCTAATTTCAGCAGTGCTCACTACTTGTAACACACTTGTTTCTTTTCTGTTTTCTTTCCCAACCAGAGGGGGACGCCAAAGTGGAGCAGCTTGCTGCCAAGTTCAAAAATCCTGAACTTGCTGAGTCTTTTAAGAAAGCCTTTATAGAATGTCAACATCGCATGAGTCAAGCAGATGTCTCCCAGTCTTCCCGAATCACAGAACTTTCTAGACCAAGCAACCCATCTGTCTTTTTCACTGTCGCTGCTGATGGAGAAGTTCTTGGAAAGATCACCATGGAACTTTTCGCTCACATAGTTCCTAAAACCGCAGAAAACTTCAGAGCTTTGTGCACTGGAGAGAAAGGCTTTGGCTTCCGGGATTCAGTTTTTCACAGGATAATCCCTGATTTCATGTGTCAGGTCAGGATCCATTTATATACCAGTATTCTGTTAATCATCGACTGTTCTGTGTAATATAAGCGATGTGGAAGCGAATGTATATAGATACACACAGCTGGATAGATACCGATAGATGGATAATACATATCCTGGCTGCACATGGATGAATGAATGTTAAACCGGTTTATTGTATTTTCTGTTTTAGGGTGGTGATATTACCAACAAGGATGGCACAGGTGGAAAGTCCATCTACGGGGGCAAGTTTGAGGATGAGAACTTTGATGTAAGGCACACTGGGCCAGGCTTACTCTCTATGGCCAATCGTGGCAGAGACACTAACAACTCGCAGTTTTTCATCACTCTCAAGAAAGCTGAGCACTTAGACTTCAAGCACGTTGCTTTTGGCTTCGTCAAAGACGGCATGGATGTTGTGAAACAAATGGGAGAGCTCGGTTCTAAAAGTGGCAAACCCAGTAAGGTCATAACGATAGTGGATTGTGGACAGGTGTAATTATTTTCTTCAGTCATACCTTAAGAAGCTTTCTGAAGTACTTTTTCATTTTCCTTGCATTTCTGATATTTGGCAACTGTGAATCCTTCCCTATCAGGCATGTGCCAGAGGGATGACCAAAGTCGACTAACTCTAAAGAAACTTGACTTTACGTTGGACTTGCCGTGTTGGATTTTTCGTTGGTTATTTGATTGAGATTGTTTGTGTGATGGCACTGGTGAGATTTTTGCCCATAATGCAGTAGGAATGCTTTACATAAAACTTAATTGGCTCCCTCTTACTGTCTGTTGGGTCTGTTATACAATCTAATTTAGCACCTTATGGTTGCAGTGGCTAGAGTGGACAGTACTGGAGAGAAACCGATCCCTCCTGATAGATCATTACCATTGTCCTGAGTATTTATGTCCGGCCTCCAAGTTTTATGTAGCGCTATCCTTCTGCATGAGTTACATATACATATTTTGTATGATGGAGCTTTGGTGGAGCCTGAAGTCAATATGATTCAAAGCTTATTCCTTGGCTGCTTCTCCTACATTTATAGAGTAAAAACTTTTCTCAACAATTTGCTAAGAATTCCTAAGGAGTCTCAGAATTGTGTAATAAGCTCTTTGGATATGGTAACCTTTCTGATTAGATTAACCTCAACATTTCACATGGGTTAAGCAGTAAGGAATCTGATTGTCTTAAATTGTATTTTTGTGTTTTTACTCTGTATAGAGTTGTGATAATAAAGCATTTTACAGCATTTAAAGTATTGTGAATTATACATTTTCTCCCCTTTTGGCAATTAAAAGTTGAATGTTGAACAAATGTTGAACTGTGCGTGAGCTTTCTCCACAATTATCCAGTAACTAACAAATGCTTATGTATCTGCTACTAGCCAAACACAAGTGAAATTATTAGACCGACTGATTGTATTAAGATTAGAGCATAAAACTAGGATTATTTCTTGCTTTCAAGGCAAAATAAGATGACCGACTGTGATCTGTAAAGGCTGTAAAATGCTGAAAACTTTTGCCGAAAAAGCCGAAAGGTCTGACATGGTAACAAGAAAAGATTCTTGTAATATGATCTATTGTTTCTTTCAACAATGATTTATTAACTAATTATAAAGCTGATTGCTACTATGAGACATTCAAGAAGTTTCTGCACCTTCTTTTTTCCAACTAAAGAATTTCAAAAACAAATGACCAACTAAATTAAAAAGGCAGCCTGCTTGCCAGACAGAATTAGTGACATGACACTCTCCGACATGCCCAATTACTCTTTGAGCTTTTACAGTTTCCAACAAAAATATAAAATGTTTTTTTTAAACATATAAAACATGATTTAAAAAAAAGCTTTATCTACAACCTCCTACAACTATTGGGTTATCCCCCAACTAAAATTTACATTTATTCTGAGATTTAAAATCTGTATAATTGCCAATACAGGAAAAATAAAACATTTACAAATCACATCTTTACAAACGTAAGCTTTTAAGTGTATACAGTATACAGAAGTTTGTAATATGCATTTTCCATTGTCTATCAATCTACTTATTTCATTTTCAGCCACTGGCCAAGTTCTTGTCAAAGTTCCATAGGCTTGGTTGAGTTTCTTTGAAAATATAATTAGACCTTATTCCTTTCTGGTGAAGAGAGCTTGTAGTTAGCAATCCAGGTTCTTGTCAGCTGTGAATGTTGCAACAAATTCAAGATTTTCCACATGCGAGGGCTATTAGCACTATTAGCATAAGTAGCTTTGGCTACTGTGTCCTGCTGATTTTACTACTGGTTCAGCCTCTAGGGTGTGTCAGATGTAGAATTCCTGCTCATCTTCATCTGTGCCTTCTTTGCCAAATTCTGTTATGTCTGTACCATTGCACGCTTCATGGACCTGGTCCTGCGATGTGCATGCATCCTTTTGGAGTGTCTGGTTAACGGCACAGGGTTTGCTTCTTGAAGAGATGCTGCTGGTTCTGGGTAGGACCGGAGGCCGTTTCAGGGATGAACTTTTGTTGCTGTTGGACAGCGTGGTAAAGTCAGCACCTCCGTTGTGTGGGGGTGCAGAGAGAGGTCTTGTGATGTGAGCCTGGGAATACATGCGCACATGTGGGCGTGAATAAGCGGAAACCACTGACAAATCTAAAGTACTGGTGCTCACCACCTGGCCAGAGTCCACATCTGTCTCCTCAGCGCCCACCAACGCGTCCACGTTTATGCGGAACACAGGAGCAGCGAGTGAAGACAGGCTTCGGGGGCGAGGGGCTGAAGGTGAGGTGCATGCAGAACTGAAATTCTCGGTTGGCAGTGAGAATGTAGAGCGCGAGCGAGGACCCATCCAGCTGGTATTTACATCTTCTGGGTCGTCCTGGACCCCCTCTAGGTCACCCTGCTCACTCAGCAGTGGTAGAGAAGTTTGCAGAACCTGTGTGCTTTGAGAGAGGGTCTTCTGAGTACGAGCGCGTGATGAGCTGCGGTAGCGGCGGTTCCGATAAGACGCTGGGCCTCGGCCGTAAGACGTTGGGCAAAGGAACGGCTCCGAGGTGGGAGGTTTGGAGATGGTAGAGGGATCAGAAGGAACATGAGAAAAGTGAGCAGTGGTGTGTCTGTGCTGCTTCCAGGAGCCCTGGACCTGAGAAAAGAGGAAATAAACAAGATTATTGGAACAGCTTGACCAAATACACCAATATAGCTAATTATATGCTAACAAATATTTAGCATAGCATTTTTTGAGCATTGCGGTTGTGCACTTTCACACATTGCATGGACCAAACATTTTATTATTTTAAAGAGATTCACCACTAGATAATTCCATATGATCGGTGTTTTATTAATGAATGAGCTGTATTTGTGCTGAGAACCTCATCTACAGTTAACTGTGATCCGATATTACCATAAAGAGTTGGGCTAATCTTGCACGTTATGACATGGAAGACGCCTATTCGGTGTATCCTGGACTCCTTTTAAGCTCGTGTACCTTGTCTGAAATAGTATGTCCACAAAATGCAATACCTCCCCAGCACCAAACACGCATTGTTCTGCTTATAGTTGGGACGTCCTTCAGATTGCTACCACTTAAAAGTGTACTTGCACTAGGCAAGCCATACCATTGTCCAGTTTGTTTGGCTAGTGTGATCTTTTCAAATCGTACTCGAGCATGTTTGAGGAGACCGGCCTTGGCACTACTATCCCTTGTAACAAACGTAGCAGCATGGCTGGGTGGCGCTAGGATGCATGTGAGGAAGGCAAGTTGACAGAGGCAGGATTGGATTTCATGTTGATGTTGGTAAACCTACCACCTACCTAAACATGCAGACCAAGTACCAGTGTGCCCTAATGGCAGTGGCCTCTTTCAGCAGGATAATGCATCTTGCAACATTGCAAAAAACTGTTCAGGAATGGTTTGAGGAACATGACAGAGTTCAAGGAGTTGGCCTCCAAATTTTCCTCTAATTTCGGTCCCAATTTAAAACAAACTCGTCCAATCCATGGATTCCACCTTGCAACCTAAAGCACATCTTCAGAGGTCTTGTGAAGTTCATGCCTTGATGGGTCGTGACAGGTAGTGGTCTGTATGAGGGAAGAGGTTTTAATGTTATTGCAGCGTTTTATAAATGGGTGAGTGCATTTGTTTGTAATATATTCTTTCAAAACTTTTAAAAACCAAGGAGTCGGTCAGAAGGGCAGGACACGGGGAACCTTTAAAGAGAAGTCTCCCGTTTCACACCCTACACTTGGGCAAACCAGCAACTGGCAAAGTCATCTACTTCACAGCCCAGCAGAGACAAAACCAGAACACTGAACTAATGCTGAGGTCAAATCTGAACCTGACTGCCTGTCTGTGTGTGGTCCGGAGCGGAAATGTTAGGACATCTCTCCCCTGCTGAAACGCTGGTTTGATGTTCCACCCAAATAACATGGAAAAAGCATTTACTTTTCTGCTACTTTCAGGCAGAACACAATGTGGGAATGCAGTCTCAGTGTGTGTGTGTGAGAGAGAGAGAGGGAGAATGTGACAAAGGCCCACTGTTTCCTACTCTACACCTCCCTATACCGAGCTCTTGGAACTTTTTTCTACTTTATTCTTTCCCCCTATCCCACCATCACACTTTTCCCTTGTTATTACTGTGGGCCTGAAACTGACAGGAAAGTTTGTACACCATGGACAAATCACATTAAATACAATTCCATGTTAAGCAAGGAAGCTCATAAAGACCTACGTACACTAACAGGGGGAGAATAGGGAATTCCACATAAAATTTCTAAATAAAATGATCAGTATGTAATTAAAATCTTTTATAGTGGTTGGATGTAAAATGCTCTCTTGTGAGTAACTTACTAAGCCAGAATTGGTCAACAGTGGTTAATGCCTCTAAAAGCTACCTCACATTCCAGTCATAACATAAACTTAGTTTAGACCAAAAAACATTACAGTGATCCCTCAGTTTTATGCGGATCAGGAGTCGCGGCTTCAGTCACACGCAGATTTTTTTTTTTAAGAACCAAAAAATAACGCAGAAACTGCAAATATCCCCGGCTTTTTTTGAGAAATTAGCTGTATTACCGCCACCAGCCCAGCGGCGGCAGTAATACACTAAAAACTTGTCAACCACCATAAAAAGAAGAAGAAGCTGCTGCAGCACCTGTATTTCAGCACCACTCCCCCCCCCCAATAAACAGTTATCTGTTTATTTAGTATTAATAAGCTGTGCCCTGTCTGAACGTACAGGTAGATATTTTCAGTGTTTCTTTTGTGTATGAGTCTTTGCACGCTGCTAATGATAACCGCTAATGCTAAGTGTTTCACTCTCCCTCTCACACACCCACTCTCTCTCACACACCCACTCTCTCTCTCTCTATCGCTCACACACACACACACACAACACACCAATATTTCCTACCTTGTCCCTGACTTAATTGTGCATCAGTACAGAGAGTCATTGCACACTGCTAATGCTAATGATTTTTTAAGCAATAAAGTTTTCTGATTCTGATTAAACTATGTGTTCTGGGAGCATATTTGGGGGCATATTTAGGGTTTACACTATAAAAATAGTAGTGATGCTACTAGGATTTTTTTGGACCGAAACCGAAAACCGAAAATGGGGAAACACTTGGCTGAAAACTGAAACCGAAAAAAAAATATTATTAATTAAATTATTAAAAGAATCTTTTACAAAACTATGAACATGTTTATTTAGCATTCAAACAATGCACAATATAATGTATAATTTGAAATAATATATTTTA
>JBBPDE010230546.1:0-12729 GCA_037974605.1 Nannopetersius ansorgii | reverse complement strand
AAAAAAAAAGGCTATGAATGATGATAGCACAGCTATACACACACATCTGTGTTATCTGTGTTACTGACAGGCCGGGGAAAAAGAAAAAAAAAATATATATATATATATATATAAATAATTCAACATATTTTGTTTATATTATGCCATATAATGTTTTGTATATAACTATCTAGACAACTAAAAGATTAATCACAGAGAATTTACAAGCTACAAATTGGCTGATGCAACACAATGTAGTCTCCATCAGGGAACGATTCTAAACACAGTTCTAGTCTTTTATACTTTGACGCATGGCAGCTTGTATTTGTACATATTCACAGGATCCAGCTGACACTTTTCACCTGGAAATCATGCTTCATTCCAGCTGACAGCAGGTGAAGCACACTTTGGCTGGTCCCACAGCTCCTTGCGCAGTGCCGAATACCAGCGCAGAACATCTACATACTTCTCTGAGTACCAGCATGATTCACACGCCAGCCTGTGCGTTTGTAGGTCAGATGTAATGATGGAAAAAACGAAGCTTCTTTAGAGAGAGTGCGTCTCATCTGCCTTTGAGAAAGGCTGCCACGCTCTAATGCTGTTTGAAGACGTTGGTTATTTCGGGCGCCAAGCAGTGAATGCGGCTCGGTGCAGTGATGGATCTGATGCACGGTGCATTGAATAAAGCATGAGGTTAAAAGAACCAGGGGAAATGGAGCAAAGCATTGGGCAGCTGAGGTGTAAACGTGAACATGTCAAAGTTAAACAGTAAACTGCCTCACGCTGCCAAAAAAGCACCCGAGGCGAATATCATCATTGGAAAGCACTTGGTGTAAAAAAAAATTTTCTCCTTACATTGGATTAAGTAATCCAAGTCAAAAAATTAGGGTTGTTCAGTAAAGGCAGTGCTCTGCAGGCCACTATAAAGCAGTTCCAAGGTTTGGCCAGTGAGGACTGAGTTCAAATCAGACAAATAAGATGATGAAAAATGAGACAGTGACCATGCAGCATCTTAAAAGGGACATCTTTTCACCATTCTTGATCAATTTAAACACTGATGCGCTGAAGGCTTAAGACAATAGTGGATAGATGGTTGCTAATAATTGGAGGGCTGAGCTTGAGATCAGCAGCCTAAACTATATCTCACATATTATGGACTTCGTAACAGTACTTGATTGGACATAATTCTATGGCAACACTTACAACAAATCAAATTTTATCCTCTTAAAAAATGCAGCTCCATAAATATACTTGGTTTCAATAAGACTAGGTTCTTTAATCTGCAAAAGGGTTTTTCAGATTTTTTGAAATAACCACATTTTTAGGTTATTTAGGGTAGTGGCTCTTAAACCAGTCATTTGGGGACTTCCATACGGTCTGCATTTTTGCATGATTCCAACTAAAGCAAAAATATGGACTGCTTCAGGGAATCAAAAATCATGTCCTTCTATGACAGCGGTTCTCAAACTGGTCAGAAAGTCCCAGATGCTCCACATTTCTGCTTCATCTCAAGAAGTGGTGGGATAAACTGGAGCAAAATCTGTCCCTGAGGACTGGTTAGAGAACCATTGCTTTATGGCATCACACAATCTTTACTAGTCACTAGTCAACCTTACTAGTCACACAACCTTGTTGGGTAACATATAGAAACCCGGAATCAAAGAGGGTACATTTTTAGAGGTTCATGATGGGAGCGCTTCAAGGATGTAAGCTGGGATCTTCATGGTCCTGAAAAAGAAAGGCTAACTGCCTTGCAGCACATTTCTATAAGGAATACATGCATTAGGAACGTGGAACACTGCACATTGAGCCATGCAAGAGAGAGAGCTTGAGGCGTGGGGGGTGGTGTGTGTGTGTATATATGTGTATATGTGTGTGCATGAAGAGAGGCTAAGTCATGGTAGAGAGGAAGAAAAACTGAAGTGGGGGAAGGGGGAAAAAAAGACGACCCTTATGCTTGTGTGTATATGTGACTAAATCCTGCCTGGGAACTTGCAGGCTGTTAATTAACAAAGCTACTGTATCTGTCCTCTTAACTGAGAATACACACACACACACACACACTGCTCAGCCCAGGACATCATCTCCAATCCACACTACAGCCTTTTACCTAAGGAGCCACCTCCCGGGCTTGTGCTTGCTGTTTAAACTCCGCTATCTCCTCTCTGCAGCAGGACTTGAGCTGCTTCTGTCCCTTCCCTTGATGCTTTGCTTCTCTCCTGCTATACCACAGCGCTCTGACACACAATAGCCACTTCGTTCTACCACAACACACATGCATGCTACATCCATGTCGAATGAGCCTGTAACGGTTCCTAAATTATGCTTGGTTTGGACACATATTTCTGGCACTTTATAAGGAAGAGTGTAACCCCAAGATTTTAGCATCCAAAAATCTTATCATGATCTACTTCTCCACTGCATTAAACAATTCTCAACATTTCTGTGCAAATACTTACTTTAAAGTCAGGAAACTATACATAACCCTAACAATTTAATTTAACTCCATCATTTCAACTGCACTCCAAAAGCATAAAGAGGTTTACCACAATTGAAGTTAAAAACATCCATCTCTAAGAGCTTAAGAAACTCCACAATTAGTTTATTTTTTGGAATTTTTCACCCAGTTTAGTTTTGTTCAATGCCACACGCTAGCTAGAATCCGTCCAATCACAAGCTAAAAGCATGCTCACTCCATGCTTCATGAAGCGTCACCGCACCTTTTAAAACAGTAGCTAAAGCAGCATCATTCTGACAGCTCAGCATCCTCGGACAACGCTGGCTAGAATCACTGGAGCAAAGAGAACCAGCTCCCAAGCGCAAGCAACATTTAGTTTGAGTTTAATTTGAATACACCTGAATAATATGGAAAATGGTTTCCTTTCTGACTGTATCATATGTGGTTCATCAGCCAGACCACAGGTGCTGAACTCCTGTCCCGGAGGGCGGGTGTCCAGCATGTTTTGGTGATTTCCCTGCTCAGAAACACCTGCTCCACCTCGCCAGTTAATTGGCAGGTTTAGTGAATGTGTTTGAGTAGGAAAACCCTCAAACTGTGCAGGACACCGGCCCTCCAGGACCGGAGGTTGACACGACTGATCCAGACATGCTATGAGCAGACTTCAGTCCTCCATGGAAGGGACTGAATTATACTGCCATGAATATTGAGCAACAAAGGGGGTGATGTTTTTGTAAATAGCTATTTTGATTCATTTCAGTGCTTTCAAATGTGGGAGAGATTGATTAATGCTCCTGTTGTTGACTTCATTTTTTTCCAGCTCTAATTAAAGACACAAGTGCCTCCAGTTCAGCTGCTCAGTTTCTGCCTGTCAAGACAATGAAACGCTACCAGGCTTTATTCTGAACCAGGCGAGGGTTTCCCTGCTCAGTATTCTAGTGATGCCAAAATCCCAGAGAGAGATAGAGATAGAGAGAGAGAGAGAGAGAGAGAGAGAGAGAGAGAGAGAGAGAGAGAGAGAGAGAGAGCAATAATATACACAAGTTGTGACAAAGTTGTGACAAAATATATATTAGATATACTTTTATATACATACATATATCCCTCATGAATATATGAAGTCATGAGAGTAACAGGAAATGTATTAATAAAGCCATGTCCCAATTATGCAACCTAATATTGCTGTTTTCTGCTAAATGATTCTTATTTGGCTTCTACAGTGAAGCATTTATAAAGATGAATTACAGTATTGGATACGACTAAGGATCTTTCACAAAAGCTCTGAGAGGAAAATAGTTAACTACACCTGAAGTGAACTGGGTGTAAGAAAATCTCCCAAAAATCTGGCATTCCAAGAGGCAACAATGGGAGCTTATAAGGACGTATAAACCTTACAGCACAATTGCACACCTGCCTGACCGAGAGAGTAAGCCTAACCTTTCAACTAACAGCTAATAAAAACCTCATGAAGGCTGAGACAAGTGCCTTAGCTGCGAGTTTAGCATGAGCACTGAATAAACAGGGAGTTAATGGCCACACTCCATGCTACACTCCACTCTTAACCACAAAGAACCTCAAAGTCGAATAGAATATGCCAGAAGAATTTGGACAGGCCTGCAGAGTTTTGGACTGAAACTCAATTGGAACTGTTTCAACACATGGACCAGCGGTATGTCTGGTGTGAGAAGGCCAGGCTTATGACCAAGAGAATGCCATCCCCACAGTCAAGCCTGAAGGTGGGCCCTTGATGATGTGGGGATGTTTTTCTGCTGCAGGAACTGGCAATCCTGACCGTGAAAATGGCATCATGGATTCCCAGAAATACTAGGCCATTTTAAAGAGGAACGGATTCCTTCTGTTCAGAAATTGAATCTTGGTGATAGCTAGACTTTCCAGCAAGATAATGAATCCAAGCATACCTCCAAGTCAACCAACGCTTGAGACCCCAGAGTGTCCTGTTGTGGCCTCCTCCATTCCCAGATTTAAATCCCATTGAACGTTTTTTGGGATTTAAACAAGGCAGTTACAGCATGGTAGCCATGAGACATCAATGAAATGGAGGCTTTGACACAATAAGAATGAACATAGATTACGAGAGAGAGGAGTAAGAAGCTTGTGAGCACAAAAACGGTTATACGAAGAGGGCTAAAGGATATGCCACAAAGTACTGAAGCTGGGGTTTGAATAATAATGCACATATAAGTCGTTTCAATTTGCATTTTTAATTTGACCTCAAATTTAAGTCAATTTGTGCTCTCCAAATAGCTCTAAAAAGTGTAAACAAATATTCCTTGCTGTTTAATGCATCTTCTTGTCAAATTTTATTAACCTCTAGGTCTTTAGGATTATTTCTGATTGCAATTGTACACATACAGTATATATACACATACAGTTAAGCCCAAAATTATTCATACCCCTGGCAAATGTTGACTTAGTTACTTGGGCATGCCAATGTTGGGCATGCCACTTTTTGTTCAAATGTAAATAAAAGCTGAGAAATATTTTTCTCCACAATGATGGCATTTGCACATCGTCTTTTTATCTTCTGGGGGACGCCTTTGTCATTTCCAAACAAGAAGAAACTTGCTTGTTGAATAAAAGTAAGTCAAAGTTTGCCGGGGGTATGAACAATTCTGGGCTTAACTATATACACTGTATATAGCTCCCACACACTCATACACACACATATATATAGCTACAAGTCTAATCTGGATAACAAGCAATACAAGCTTATTCAACATATCAATTAGCATCCCCTATCTGATTCATCTCAAATGGGCTTGTTTGTGTGGTTTCTGATAGAGTGACTTGCTGTTATTAATAAAAAAAACCTACTTCAAACCACCAAACCGCTACAGAAACCTTCTTTAGGCCTGAATTTTGTCTGTAGCTTATATTACATTTGGGTTAAGGAGAAAATATTTTTGTCAAACTGCTCCTGTAGCCGCCATAGCCTCATTTGTACAGGGCTCCCACTAACACAAACTGCTCCTATTCCCAGCTGTGCGGCTTTAAGGACGATGACACACTGAGAGCAGCTCGATTTGCCTTTCTCCTCATCAGTGCGATCGGGACTCCCCCTGGGCATCCGGCTCACATTCTCATCTTCACGCCCATCAGCTGTGACTGCTGGATTAGCAAGCAAGCCTCACATCCCTTTATCTGCATGCCATCAAAGGCAAAGCCACAGCCTCAGAGCAGAGAAAAACAAGGTGAAAGATCAGCACACTCGACTCGCTACACATAGCAAAGAATTCATGGAATTGATGCCCAAGCCAACGTATGCAACTGCATTCAGAATTTGACATAGTGTTGGAAAAAAAAGGCACTGCAAAGATATTTAAAGGAGAATTTCTTCCAGAAATGTTGACTAACGATCATGACTGTATATATTTGTTAGAGATGTTCAGTTTTACATTTTTCACTTTAATGCTGCTAAAACAAAAGTAACATCTAAGAGGGAGAATTTCCACATTTTTGGGAACATTATTACTTCTAATGTTGCTGAATGGTTAGTATTTCTGGGTAATCTGTTCATTTAATGCTGCTGAACAATGCTTTAATAACATGCCGAATTAAGCATTTTTGCGGCAAAGCCTCTCTAAAAACCTGGAGAAGAGTGTAAATATAGTTTCAGTGCATGACAAATCCAGTGTTAGCACAGTTAATCTGTTTTACTTAGGGCAAAGTATCGCTTTAAAGCTTCCAAAAGTGTATGTTTACTTTTAATACAACTAATAACTAACATGGCTAATCTCATGTTTGCATTGGTAGCATATATGGACAAGGTTTTTTCTTTTTTTCACCCAATTTTTATGCTTGTTAGCACTGAGTGATGGGGGTGCGGTGTGGGGTGGGGCATCCTGCCCAGCCAGACTGCAAGGCCAGTTGTGCTCTCTTGGAGTCTCAGTGGCTGCATCTCCACCAGGGACTGCACTGGCATTGACAGGGCCAATGACTGATGGGGCCAACGTTAAGATAGTTTGTCTTTAATCCTTCTGTAAATAAGTCTACAGTCATGCAAGGACGGGCCATGTTTTCTTTAAATGCTGTGCACAGAATTTCAAATCTTAAAATCTCTCCAGATCTGTTATTTTGAATAGTTTGCTAGTTTAAAAGCACTGAAAACACTTAGAACACAAACCGTTCTGTAACGTTTTGCAAAACAAACAAACAAAAAAAAAAAAAACATGACTCAAAAAACAAAATGACTCAGTTGGAAAACAATCTTGAGTACGGATCGGCTCCGTAGAGAAAAGAGTCGGCCTTCATTCTGGCTGACTTCCACCCACAGCAAGTCACCTTGCAACTCAAGGGACCTCAGCAGCAATCAGTATTAAAGCAATACGTAAATATAAATAAATAAATGTTCCTCATCAAAATAAGCTGTGTATGATCCCAAGCGCTCTGTGTTTTGAAGCATGGAGGAAGTAAAGAGAGACTGAGCTGAAATTTTAATGAGTTTGAGCTCTTCCCACAGGCGATTGGAGGAGCCATTCCAAAGAGTGCTTTCTCACCACAAGTCACCTTCTGCTGCCTTCTGGGATGAAAAAAGACAAACAGAAGAAGAATGCACACAGTTGCCAGTGTCAAATGAAGTCCCCTTTCTTCCTCTAACATCATACAAAAAGAAAGCACCCATAGCGATACAGAGAAAGTGTGGGTTAACCCCTTCGAGATGAGAATAAGAACCACGGTTATCACTAGCAACAATTTCAAGTAACTGTTACCAAATATTATATGAAATACTTTGAACCAAATTTGGTTCAATTGTTCTTTCGTGTTTTATAGAATGAATCACATTTTTATAGACGCAGAATGTGAGTTAAACATGAATTTAGCTGATTAATTATGTTATTAGTTATGAATTATGTTAAGTTGATGGAAGAGCAAATCTCTAAAACTTTAGAACGGTTTATTAGAATTTATTTAGAATGGTTTAGTGTGGTTGACTAAAAAAGGATAAATATAAGTGGGAACTGTCCAATATAAGACAGTATTCGATACAATAATAGATTAAACCTGTTGTCAGGACATTTTTTGCGGACACCTCTAATCACTTTATGTCAACAGATGAAGTGATATATAACTAGCTCTGAGACTGACACCACCAAGAAACAGCCAAGTGTCAAAACGTAAAATGTAGAATGTAGAAATCTGCTAGAAAGTGAAAAGAAAGAACACTGTACACTACTGAACACGCTAGGTGAACACACATCATAGCAAGATAACATGCATCACTATTTAATAAGATATTCTACATAAATTGTATATGTAGAATATGATTGAATATCTTATTATGTGCAATAATCTTACCATGTGAATATCAATACTTATGTCGATATTAGAGGTCGACTGATATGGGTTTTTCTAAAGCCGATGCCAATATTTAGAAGCCAGGGTGGCCGATATAAGCTGCCGATATTTTTTTTGCCCAATAACTAGATGTTTGTGTAGTAAAATATCGCACTAAGAATAACAATGTATATACAGAATTTCTCAACTTTACATTTACTTAGCAATGACTAAACATAAATATAAACAAATAACATACAACTGTAAATGTCTAAAAAATAAATAAATAAATAAATATATAACATTTGAACTTGACCAATAACAAAAGAAAGTTACAAACTATTGCCGAGGAAAGATAAAATTGCAAACAAGAATGCAAAAAGGACTGTGCAAATAATCTTTAGTTTTAATCTCTTAATCCACTCCCTGAAAATTCTTCCCCCCACCCACCCATCACTGCAAGCTCTTGGTGTGTCCTTTTGTACACACACACACACACACACACACACACACACACACACACATATATATATATATATACATACATATATATACATATATATACAAACCCGCAATGGTAAACAGACCACCACAGGGATGCCTGAATATCGGCGTACTAAACTCAGATATCGGCTGATCATAAAAGATGCTAAATATCGTCCCGATATATCGGCTGACCTCTAGTTGATATTACTAATCTATTTATGATCTCTACTATGTGCTATTAAGTAATCCTAATCACCATTTGTGTTAGTAGTAATTCACTTAAGTTAATTTTCTATAGTATTTATACACCCAGCATTAGTGAGGCTTTTCTGCAGATTTTTATATATTTTATATATTGTTCTTGCCTTGTGGTTGCATAAGCAATCAGGCTAAGTTTTCTGATTCTGAAAAAGAGTGGGGTCAAAGCAGGGCTTGGATTGTTGCCGGAAGAGACTGTGGTGGTCTTCAAACTGAACACAGAATGTTGCTTAGATACCAGCAGCGTCAGTTCAGGAAACGTCATTTAGCATTTTTCTTACAGCGAAAGCATGTTGTGCCAAACTTGTTTTTTCAAGGCCTTAACCAAGCTAACGATGATGCAGCCTCCAAAGCCCACGGCGGGTACAACTGTTTGTTCTGTGTGATTGTGGTATGTGTCATGGCGAGAGTAAACACAAAGACATTTGTTGCATCCTGGGCATGAGAGAATGGCCTTGTTACAAAATCAAACATAAACTTTGTAACCCAAGTTCATTAAATGGTGCATGTTACCATTCACTAATGCATTGATTTATGAAACGATTAGGATCATCAATTATATTAGTAATCAAATGACCCACTATTAGAAAGGATATATTAGATAAGACGCCAGACAATTACACCAACAGGAACTTTAATGACATTAAATTCTAATACATAGACTTTAATATGGATTTGTTCCCCCCTTGCAGCCATAAATGCTTTCACTCTTCTTTGAAGGCTTTCTAGATTTGAGAGTTTCGGTGGGAATGTGTGTCCATTTGTTATGTAGAGCAGCGCTCAGTGGGATCTATGGGGGCCAGTCAAATTCTTCCACACCGAACTCATACAACCTGGGGATATGACCTTATGTATGAGACCTTATGGACCTTGCTTTGTGCACTGGGGTACAGTCATGCTGGAACAGCATGTGATCTTCCTTTAATTGTGTCCACAAAGTTGGAAGCATGGCATTATCTTGGTATGCTGAAGCATTAAGACTGCCCAAACAGGTGTGTCCCAATACTTTTGTCCATATTAGATATTGCACTTGTTTATGATAAACACACCCATTTAGGTGCCCTGATTAAATACATTTAATACATATGATTAGGATTTTTGTAAATGCTTTATATATTTATTAATACAGGGCATCTCAATGGATGCGTCTATCAGGCTCTGTTTCTCAGTGTAAAAGACTCTGTTTAATATGCATTCTTGTCATTCAACTGAAATACTGATTCGCTGATAAATGTGCATTTATAATAAAAATAAGTAAACAAAAGTAATCAATGTAATCACAGTTGAATAGATTTAAAGGTAAATCTCTGGCCTAAAGGATATTTAAGCATATTTGAATTTGTCCGTTGCCCAACACTTTTCAAAATATTTTCTTTCAGTATATTGCAATATTGTGCTCTATTACCTCTTGCATCTCTTGCATCTCAGTGTCAGTGCAATAAAACCAGGCAAAGAAATATTATATCTGACATCAGTAATTGCCATTTCATATCAATAAGGTCACTAATGTATTTCCAGCTTTCTCATACAGACTTGACCTTTGTTAAAAGAAAACAATGGCAAAGAACACAGTGCCATAAGTATTTTGTCAGGATTTATTCTGGATAAAGCATCAGTCAGTGGTGTTAAAGAGTTCATATCATTTTTAAAGAGTAAAAAAGATTAAAGATTGTTTTAAAGAGTAGTTTAATGCTGTGAGTAAACATTGTTAATTTTGTTGTTTTCCTCCACATGCACAAGTTTTTTGTATGGAAACTAAGTTGCACAAATAGCCCATTTTGTCACAAATGAATTACACATGAATTTCTAATTTTCTAATTATATATAAAACATTATAATTTAGGTACATGCACTCACATAAATAATATAACCTGACCTCAGGGAAAGAAAAATGTAGAACAGGGCTTTTAATGAATTACTTTTATTTCACAGAGTGGTCCAATGGATGTGTACCAGACTGAGCACATGTGTTAACTTGGTTATAAAGGACTAACCTTGTTCTGAAAAGCAATAGTTAAAACACTAAAAGCCCAAGATAGAGCTCTTATCCTATCTAAACTGGATAAAACTATTGCTGATTCATTAAAGGAAGTTCAACAAAGTCTATCCTAAGTAAGCACTTTAGAGTCTTTTTTTGTTTACATTTACGGCATTTATCCAAAGCGACTTCCATTCCCTAACTACAGGAGACAGTCTCCCTGGTTAAGGGTCTTGCTCAGGGACCCAGTGGTGGTATGCTGAAGGTAGGATTCGAACCCATGACCTCATGTTCCTGAGGCAAGTATCCTGACCCACTGAGCCACCTCCACCCTACATTTTGTTGTTATTCTAATCTAGTTTTGCTCCAAGTAACCTTTTTATCTTGCTTGTACTTCTAGTAACGGACCATACCTTTTTTTTTGAAACACCCATCGTACTTTGTAGGTTTAGAAAATATTCACAAACTTGTAGCTACACAATGGTAAACAGTACCACCAATGAACAGACATTATTTGGGTGGTGGAGGGCTAGAGGAGGACTAACTCACCTTGTTAACCAACAGATTGGCTACAGTAAGGGGTTTCTAAAGTAAAGTGGCCCATTATAGTCACACTTGAACACACCACAGCACACAGTGTGAACAGCACGAAACTCAGCCTCTGCATTAACCCATTCACCAAGTAAAGCAGAGGGCAGCCCAGGGAGCAGTGTGTGGATATAACATCTTGCTCAAGGTACCTCAAGGGGGCAGTTAGCAGTCCTGGGATACCAACCAAAAGACTCCTGATTGCAGGGGCAGACCCTTAACCACTAGACTACCAGCCACCCCAATAAGTGAAAGTGATCCTTCGATCATACGTGAACACACCACAGCACACAGTGTGAACAGCCCAAAACTCAGCCTCTGCATTAACCCATTCACCAAGTGAAGCCGGGGGCAGCCATGAACATGGCGCCCGGGGAGCAGTGTGTGGGGACGGTACCTTGCTCAGGGTACCTCAGTGGTCCCTAGCGGTCTTGGGAATCGAACCTGGACTTTCTGATCACAGGGCGAATGCCCTATCCACTAAGCTACCAATAAAGGAAGTGGCCAATCAGTTTGTAGTGTGTAAAAACACTAGAAACACGGCTTTGATTGTTATTCTAGCCCTACACACACTCCTATGTTGCTGCTGCACAGAGAATGGCCCACCACTCACATAATATCCGGTCTGTGGTGGTCCTACAGCAACTGTTAAGGTATAAAGTGTGGGTGGTGTTTCTAATAAAATAGCCAATGAGTTTATATTGTCTTGCTCTTAAAAACTGAATGCACATGTTCATGGCCTTAAAAATGGTCTTGTACCAAACCTGCACTGCAGCTTATCTATGTATGTCAGATCAGGCATCTAGCAGTTCTTCCAGATAACATAACAACCGCAGGCCTCACCCACAGCACTCAGTTACTATCAGCAATCGGCTGGTGAACACAACAGTGTGTGTGTTTGTTGAGGAATACACATGCATGGAGGATTTGCTACATGTAGCCACAAGGGGTGGATGTTTGTCTTATCTGGATTACTCATCAACAACAGATAATTGCCCACCAAAAGGATTTTCATTTTCTAGAATAACAGTAACAGACATTGAATGTAGCAGCGATCAGCAAATCTGTAAACCAACTCCAAACAGTGTTCTATCTCCTCTACATGGATTCTTCAAAGTAGCCCCTCTCTGCCTTGATGCAGCTTGGCATTCTCTCAAGCAGCTTCACGAGGAGCCAGCTGGGATGCTTTTCCAGGCTTGTAGAAGACACACACATGCTTACACTGTGTTGGCTGAGAAACAGTCCCTATGTCTGGGGGGCATTAAAAAAATAGTGTATATACACTATAGTGTATATATTCTCTCTCTCACACACACACACACACACACACACACACACACACATATACATACACACACACATATACATACATACATATATACATATATATTTGGGCATAGATTATTTTTTTTAATCTAGATTAATTTCACTGTAATCTTGGAATTAATCTAGATTAAAATGGCTCATTTGAATTCTGCTGAAGCCATTCAGAATATGTGTGCAAATAATTCAGAATGTGTGCAAATAATGACTAAAAATATGTCTTTGAGAACGGGTTTCTTAACTCCTACAGTAAACTAATTCTGCATTGCACAAGGTCAGTCTTGTGAAGGTTTCCATTGGGAAGCTTCTTAAAAATAAATTTTCCCTGAAGCAAACCCGGCGGCTTCATAGCTGCATCCATGTT
>JBBPDE010230511.1:0-12732 GCA_037974605.1 Nannopetersius ansorgii | reverse complement strand
CCCGCACATGAGACCCCGCCCCCTGTGCGGGCTGTGTCTGAACTAGAGAGACGAGACGTGTGTTTATGCGACAGAGATAAATTGCAGAGATCCGGCACCATTTAAGCAACAGTTAGTAAAAACATAACATCCCGGGTGTCCGAAACTAACTAAATGTCACCTCCCCTTGTTCACTAGTTAGCCCTGTATATAGTAAACACTATGTAGTCAACGAGTGAACGAGTGCACTTTTCGGACACAGCTCTAGTCTCCCCATGGGAAGTTTGGCACAGTGACTCCAAAATAAAACAAAAGCACAAGGACATGACTAGGCTTGGGTTCACATGAAAGCAGGGAAGCACAGTTGGGTAGAGCTCTTAGTACTCCCGCTAAAAATGAAAAACATTTATGTGAATGTGTCTTCCCTTGAAAATTACAAGTCAGCAACATTTGTAAAGCTTTTCTCAGGGCTAAGATAAATGTTTAACTGTTCTTTGAAGCAGAAAGGAGATTTGGAGAAAAACTCCTATTCTAGCTGAAGTGGAAACAAAACAAATTTGTGGATAAAAAAAAAACAATAAAACTGATTACTGATTTTTGTGGATGCAGATATTTTAAAAAGAGAAGTGACTAGGCTCTTCTCAAAAGAACTACAACTGTTAATGGAAAAAGCTGGTTATCTGCAACTGAACCCCAACAGTCCAAGAGAGTGGCCCATTTCCTGATGTATTAATTATTGAGGACAGATGGGTCAGTTTACACACAGAGTGGAATATAATCTTTGGATGTGAAGTGAGCCTTATTAATGTATTAATGTTAAGCCTTAAAAGACATTCAGGTGTGTATGCTTCTAACAACAATTAAGAGGCAAAAAAATAATCCTTTTGAGTTTTAAAAAAATCCAATAAGGCCACTGTGAAAGCAATGGGTGCCAAACTGCTCAAAATGACCACTTTCCACAGTAGAAAAGACACAAGAGATAAATTTCAACTGGCCAGGAGTTTGGCCCGAAACTCTGTAAAAAAGTAAAAACTGTAAAAAGTTTTTTTTACATCTGAGATCTCCAGGATTCCTTACTGTTGCCTTCCATGATTATTGGCTTTGTAATGAAATAATAATTATTAAATTAAAGAGCTGCAATTGTATAATACATTTTTGTGGCAAGAGTTCAGTTTTACCAGAGTTCAGACTATGTAAGATGAGATTAAGTTCATACCTGAATTGCAGCAAATGTCAGTGCAGCCCAGATGACGTACATCATAATTTCCTTCAGTTTCTTCACAACTAGAGCTTCACATCCCTGCGGGATTAAAAGTAATACACACCTTAAAAACTGGCCATAATGTGCCACCTCTCACACACAGACTCTTGGACCCATACCTCAGGATAGAGGTCTCCAGGACGGGAGAGGGAGCCGGTACAGTTGCTCACGTTGGGTTTGCAGCAACTCAGGGGTACACTGTTGTTCCGAGACTCGTTGAACCAGCGCGTGTTTCTCCAGTCTGAATAGTTGGCAATTCCACAGCAGTGGAGCTTAAAGACAATGCAAAGTGTTAAGGTTTTATTCAAAATACCTCAGCAGTAGGGCTGCACAATATATCGCAAATTTACAGTCATCGCAATATCAACATGCGCAATATCCATATCGCATTTATTGGCTGAACTGCAGTAAATGGTGTTTTTCCAAAGCTCTTCACCCAGTGCCACAGAGAAGAGGGCAAAAACATCACTGGGCAGTTTCTTCATCTTCTGTGCTGCTGTTATAGATTGTTCCATTTGCTATTTAATTTAGAACTATTTTATTTAATTAAGATGATTAAAAAATATTTTTTTCAATAATGTTCAATGATTCAAATGTTTTATGGGAGGCATTAAAATCCTCTGTTGAAGTCATTTCTTTAAAAAAATCATGTTGGAATGGAAATACTGCATTTCATTTTTTTCAGCATAGACTAGTCAGTGCCTGGAGTCTATGTTACCAGCAAAGCAGAAAAACAAACACTACAAAGGCTACGTGTTTACTTACTTATCGCAAGTGATATCGCAATCGCAACACTCAACAGCATTATTGCATGTTTTCCTGATATCGTGCAGCCCTACTCAGCAGTTCACAATGCATTGGAATAAATACTTCACACACTGAATTCCATTGACACTATTTAACACAGCTGTACAAAACCCAGAATTACTTATTTTAGCAAAAGAGATTCAGGTTATAACATCTATCTGTCTCACTTGTCTCTGCACATAGTCAATGGCACGACTGGGGGCATCTGCGTTGGTGCCATTGTATTCATTGTACACCTTCTGGATTGAATGATTGACCTCCTCTTCCACCTAGAAAAAAAAAGCCATATTCTGTATCAGTGCACTTCACCTTAGTCCAGCACTGTTGCATTCCTAAACTTTTACATTTTGGTTAGACAGAATATGACTACTTACTAAAAAAGATTAGTGGCAGGTTTTGAGGATCAGACCTATATGCCTATGGTTTTCAATTTACATACAGTGGAGGAAATAAGTATTTGACCCCTCGCGGATTTTGTAAGTTTGTCCAATGACAAAGAAATGAAAAGTCTCAGAACAGAATCATTTTAATTGCATGTTTATTTTAACAGAAAGATACCACATCAAAAGGAAACTTGAAAAAATTACTTTAAATAAAAGTTGGAAACTGATTTGCATTTCATTGAGGGAAAAAAAGTATTTGACCCCTCTACCAGAAAAAGGCTTAATACTTGGTGGCAAAACCTTTGTTTGCAAGCACAGAGGTCAAACGTTTCTTGTAATTGATGACCAGGTTTGCGCACATTTTAGGAGGAGTTTTGGTCGACTCCTCTGCAGATCATCTAGAATTCACTAAGGTTTCGAGGCTGTCTCTGTGCAGCTCTGAGCTTCAGCTCCCTCCATAGATTTTCTATTGGATTAAGGTCCGGAGACCGACGAGGCCACTCCATGACCTTAATGTGCTTCTTCTTGAGCCACTCCTTTGTTGCCTTTGCTGTGTGTTTTGGGTGATTGTCGTGCTGGAACACCCATCCATGACCCATTTTCAGTTTCCTGGCAGAGGGAAGGAGGGTGTCGCTCAGGATTTTACGATACATGGCTCCGCCCATTTTCCCGTTGATTCTGTGAAGTTGTCCTGTGCCCTTAGCAGAAAAATAAACCCAAAGCAAAATGTTTCCACCTCCATGCTCGTCGGTGGGGGCGGTGTTTTGGGGGCCATAGGCAGCATTTTTCTTCCTCAAAACACGGCGAGTTGAGTTAATGCCAAAGAGCTCAATTTTTGTCTCATCTGACCACAGCACCTTCTCCCAGTCACTCTGAATCATTCAGGTGTTCATTGGAAATCTTCAGACAGGCCTGCACATGTGCCTTCTTGAGCAGTCGATTGATGGTCATTTTGTGCTCCTTCCATTTTTGAACAATTGCACCAACAGTTGTCCCCTTCTCTCCCAGCTTCTTGCTAATGGTTTTGTAGCCCATGCCAGCCTTGTGCAGGTCTACAGTTTTGTCTCCGACATTCTTGGACAGCTCTTTGGTCTTTCCCACTTTGGAGAGTTTGGAGTCTGCTTGATTGATTGATTCTGTGGACAGGTGTCTTTTATACAGGTGACCAGTTAAGACAGGTGACTTTAATGAGGGTGAATAATTGAGTAACCACTCTGTGGGAGCCAGACCTCTTCAGGGTTGGTAGGGGTTCAAATACTTATTTCCCTCAATTAAATGCAAATCAGTTTTATTTAAAGTGAGTTTTCAAGTTTCCTTTTGATGTGTCACTGATAAAATAAACCTACCATTAAAATGATTCTGTTCTGAGATTCTGTTCCTCGAGGGGTCAAATGACTATATATACAACTTATTTCCTCCACTGTAAGTAAGCAGTGCTCCACCTTTACAAAACATCGACATGCTTCAAAGGCAGGACTGACCTTTGCTCTGTAAATGTAGCCAAGCACCACCACAACCACCTCTGTCACAAACACCAGCATCAGGATAATGACAAACTGGAAAGTATGAATTTGAAAAATGTAGTTTAAACAACATTTACCAGATAAAACTGCATAATTAGGCGAAAGGTACATGGTCAGTGTGCGGGTTTTACTCACTGTGGCCAGCCCACAACGGCTCTCCCGAATCGTGGCACAGCATCCAATCAGTCCAATGATGAAGAGGAGTGCACCGGCAGCAATGATGACAACAGCAGGGATTAAAGTGTACACATCCTCAAAGAAGTGGTCATAGTCATCATACGTGATGAACACGTAGGCTCCGACATAACACAGGATCCCAGCAGCAGCCTATGGAAAGACTAACTGTCAGCTCCAAAATGTTAAAGGAATATCATGCTACACTTTAGAACCAGAAATTTAATGTCATAGTAGATTAACCCTATATTCACAAAGGGAGCGGCAAGAAAACTGAAGGGACCCGACAGTCAACCGAGCAGTATGACCTTTAGCAGCATGGTTTCACCATTGTCAAAATAAGTCCAGGCAACCATTTATTAATGAGGTATTAAGAGGTTCATTAATAAATTCTTGGTGTTCTAGCCGAGTTTGTGAAGTGCATAAAATGTTTTGTGAAAACAGAAGGGAACTGCATGCTAACTTTAGAGCTATAGCTTGCAAAACAGTCTAATGTTTACATTACCAATTTATAACAGTGTTTGGCTTAATTGACTAAGCAACGAGAACAAAAGTGGTATGACTATTTACTTATATGTAGCTTCATGAGTTCACAAAGACTTCATGAAGTTGACTTATACCCTACTTGTGGACAGTCGGCACAAAGACACCAACTCTACAGGTCTGTCTGCTTTGTGGCTCTTTTGAAAAGACCAAGCATTCCAAGTGAACTAGTGTAAGCCTGTCATCTATGTCAGAAAATCCACAAACTTTAACAGCTGGAAGGGCACTTCTGGTGTGAATGTAGTATAAGTGCATGATCAAGTCAATAGGCAAGTGTATTTTACGCGTAGTTACCGTTTCCATCTTCCCACTGCAACAAATTACGACTAAAGTAAAGTGGCCCCTTTTAGTCACGTGTGAACACACCACACAGTGTGAACAATCTGAAATTCTTTCTCTGCATTTAACCCTGCCACCAATGAGGGGCGCCGAGGGAGCAGTGTGTGGAGACGGTACCTTGCTCAAAAGTACCTCAGTGATGAGGCTAGCAGCTGGGATTCAAACTCACAACCTTCTGATTGCAGTGGCAACACCCTAACCACTAGAAAGCCACTGAGAAAATGGGCAATGCAAACATGCCAAGTCACATTATACGGTAAATCATAAGTGGTCTCGAAGCACAATGCCTTGGACTAAAATTGGGGACTAAGAGACAGCTAAGAGACAGATAAATAACTTTGGCTAAAAAAATAATAATTAACATACACCCTCAAGAATGGATTCATATCTGGATCAAAACCTATCAGTTGTAGTTCAAACGAGCAACATACAGTGTGTATACAGTAACCAGCAGCCATGGTTTCAGTCCATCACGGCTTATCGAACCTCCCGCTTCTGACAACAGTTAAATGTGACGTTTGGGCCTCGTTCGCCACGCGGCAGTTAGCAAGGCAATTAGACACCGGAACAGAATGAACCTCCACCCCAAACATAAACAAGCAACACGAGAACGAAACCGTATTTTTATTACTGTAAATTATTACTGTATTTGCACTGCTTATACCAAAGAAAACAACAGCGCTTACTAAAGAAAATTCCTGTGCATCAGTACAGTCTGTACAGGGTAAGATCGGTATTTTACAGTCTAGCAGTGTAAACAGTACAGCACAAATTCTGGTTTACCTTTACGATTTCTTTAAGACTAATGTGTTTAAAATGAAATTAAAGTGTTTTGAGAGCATATTTGGGGGCATGTTTAGGGTTTACACTATAAATAAATGCTTTTTTTTAAAACTACATCACAACGCTGGCCAATGACTATGTATAATCAAAAGTAGTGTACTGTACACTTATTTTAGAAACAAAAGTGCAATAACATTTAGTTTGCGAACACTTTAAACGCTTTTCAACTGCGGTATTCCCTTTAAGACAGTTACACAGCTGCTTTAAAACTTAAACATTAATGTAATCAAATCAAAGCTATTTGCCACTGCAGGGTATCCATGTTTTATCTAGTTTGTTATAGAAAAACAAGGTACCCTCCGAGTGCAGAGCATGGGTACTGGGACCATTATAGCTTTATAACCATAATATTATTCAAATTAAAAATTTCTCTCATTATGCATACTAGACCTATTTGTCTATTTCGCATCATAATCAGTGTTATAAACTGACTATAAGCTGTACGAACTGTATAAACTTAAAGGAATCATTTTTTGGAGGGTAGCATGAATCGATAGCCTCAGCTTTTTTTTCGATAAAGCACTATAAATCATCAGAACACCAGCCCAACTGTTTCAGGCACCTTCCGAGGAACAGCAAAGACATTTTCTTTTAGCAGGGATCGGCAGAAGCTCCAGTAGCGAGTGTCCCTATTAAAGTAAGGTGAACCAGTCAGGAAAAGCAAACTTTGAGAATAAGAATAATTGTGAAAAAAAAACTTGTCGGCGTCAATATACATATACTATATGCTGCACACACATATATAAACACACACACACACACATATATATATATATATATACATATTTTATCTTACATTACTCGTGTCTGTGTTGTGGCAGCCACCACATAAGCAAATTCCTCCGGGATTACAGTTTTCTGGCTTGTTTAAGCTGCTCTTCAGTAAACAAAAAAGAGCCGCACGAGCGACCTACCCTAGCCGGTTAGCCGTGTTTTGAAAACTCTCCACCCAGAACCGTGGAAATTCACACGCAAGAAAATATGTAGCCACTTTACTTGTCGTATAACGTGTTAAGTCCAGCTAACCGCCAGTTTACCCGGTGCCTGCTAATGTCAACCGAGGAAAAAATGCTGCGTAGACGCAATGGTGCTTGCTAGCTAATGTAGCACAGGCTAACAGAGCTGACGCACATAAAATTCAGAGGTCGCTTTGGCTTACCCAGAAAATAAGGTTGAGGAAGACCAGCACAGTCTTTGACGAGGTTATACCACACTGACCCATTGTATAATCGACGTCCAGAAATACACGATTGTAACCAATAATATGAGCGCTGTGAACTAAGTGCCCATGCCCTGCCGTTTCTCCCTCTGACCCTCAAACACAACACTGCACAGCAGCCAGTGCGGGGTCACGTGACAGCGTGCTCACACTCTGAATGGTACATTTACCTTAAAAATAAGGACACGAAGCATATTTCAAAAGCTTTAATGACTTCATGCTTCACAATTCCAAAATCCCAATTGTGGTAAAGAATGCACTCCATGTGATATTTATGCAGAAATAAATTAATACTTAAAACACATTTTCACACAAACACAATATACTCCTAAATTATACATAGTCTCACTGTTTACATCATGCAGCCATTCAGGGGTTGACACAAACAAGAACCACCAAATAAAAAGGGTTTACATTTTGAGTCCCCAGTCTGTACACCAGCACTTAATCACAACAAGAGAACTGCAAAGTGCTCTGCTTCCACCAGGTGGCAGACAAACACATTAGTCTGTGAAAGACAAGTTGGAACACTTGTTGGGTTCAAACCAGGATGCCGTTTCCTGGATACTAAATATTACTCCAAAATATGAGGCCTTGAGAGGAAAAATGGACCAAGTCCACTTTTTTTTGGAATCAGCTCTTTCAAAGTCAATACTATCTAAGCACTGCACATTTTGCGGGGAACAATGAACCAAGTCCAAATGCAATTCCGGAATATTCGCTAAATGCCAGCGTTGTTCTTCCTCGCAGTTGATTTGCAACTTAAGATTTTCACTGGCCGATTTCTCAAAACAACAGGAACTGGACTTGGTCCACTCGTCCCCCAAAGGCCTCATATGTACTCGGTGCTGCTCCTTATATCAGCATTCTGTAATGTTTTCACCACCCCACAACTACCATGTACACTAGAAACTCAGAGGGGAACCTGTCAAATCTCTAACTGCTAATATTAAACTGCTGACTGCCTCATCTAAACAGTGAAGTTCTGCAAACCTTTTTTTTTTAGCAGCTATTTTTGAACAATGTCCTCAGATTCGTTTTTAGGAAGGTGCTAGTGGTGACTTTACTGAGGCTGTTTCTTCTTGAAGTATTAAAGAATGATTAAGGCTGCCTTTAATTACTCTCCGGTCGATACAGATGTTGTGCAGAAGTAATGAGGAAAATACCGTTGCAATCACGGGGGTCAAAATTTTGAAGTAGAGTTCATTCTACAATGTAACCACATCTAGACTCAGTAAAATCCTATGTTTCATAAAGATTGTATAATTCTTCCTACATGGGATTTGATTAAAAAGTTGTACATAATGACTGACCAATGTTAACAAATGGTACCAGACTTTAGTGGACTACTATAAAATGATGCGATCTGTTAACCAAGTATGTTAAGTTTTGTGAGAATTGGTGAAAGTAACCTGAGCTGTAGGCATGGTTTTAGACTAAGTACACATATACAGGCCCAAACCTGCATCAAATTCTAACATAGATGGGATACTTTCTTCAGTGCACTAAGCTAAACACACTTCTCTACCTCCTCTACAGTGTTTCATTGGTTTCAGAGCACTAATATTATAGACCTGCCAGTAAACTATATGCAACCGATTGGTAAACAACGCTCTGATGCATCAAACACTTTTCTACCTGTGTTCACTATAAAGCCGGCAACAACATGAAGTTTATCATTATTATGATGAATTCTGTCTCAAAATGCTTTGCATTACAAAGAGAAAGCCTAAGACGAAAGCCTAAGATGTAAATCCTCTGATTTCTGACTATATCCGCAGCGTTATCTAAGCTTTAACGAAACTGAAATCAGCATGTGTGCCGAATAATTTATCCCAGTGGCTAAAATGGGGAGCAAAGTTGGTACTGGGCTTCTGATGGTGCACATCATGCTTGCTGGGTCCTCCATATATGCCAAAGGGAATAAGGCGAGAGGTCGACCATGGGAAATCATACCCACAGTGATCTTCCACAGACACGTATACATGGGTCACCATAAATGCCCAAGAGGTAAGCAGGTGGCATCTAAGTAGCACTGGGTTGAGGGTGGTCCAGAACCCCACGGTGACCAGCTCCCATCCCCCGAGGCACTGTGTAGCCAGGGCGAAGGGCGCAGAGTATTCATGATGGATGGCATGGAACGTTATATACAGCCATCGGACCTTGTGGTGCAGCAGGTGCCAGATGAAGTACTGCAAATCAAACAGCAGGAGGTTTCCAGCCACACCACCAACCAGCTCCAGCAAAGTCGGTGCTTGTTCAGGCAGCGGGACAGGAGGCCTCCATGCCCACTGGGCAACAGTGGCTGGGAACACTAGAAATGCATGGTTGCGGAGAGTGACACCAGCGCAGTGGAGGATCATCGGGGGGGTAGGCAACTTGCTTGGCTGAATCTTGTACTGATGGACAGCTGGCCACTTCTCTCCAATGATGTCACACAGCAGGTAAGGCAGGCAGAGAACAAAGTACGACAACACTGACAGAATTACAGGAAAGAGGGGGGACCTCAGAGTGTCAAAGTGATACAGGCGCATATAGTCCCACAGAGGCTGCAGAACAGACTCCTGTCCATAGTGCTCCCACATCATCTCCGCAAGACGCATCAGGATCACGACGTCAAGGATGTTCAGAGGTGCAGAGCTCAGATAACCACAGGTTCCATCTTTCACCGAGGCTCTAAAGGTAGTGGTCTATCAAGTTACACTGCTCTCTAAAACATTTACACTCTTCACCTGTGAAAATTGGACTTATGACTCCAGCACAAGTCAAAGTGAAGTCCACAACATCCAAAACTTTTTCACTCCCCTGTACAGTCCGTCAGAAGGATGACAGGTGGTCGGTGTCAGTGTTGCATGCACTTGCCCACTTCACTTGGTCGCGACAACCGCAGGTGACAGTGCGTTGGCCGTCCAAATAGAGGTGGGCGATATATCGAATATACCCGATGTATCTCGACTTGTTCGACGTGCGATGTAGTAAATGACTATATCGTAACTATCCAGTATAAACCCTAACGTTAAACAGGGACGATGTACTTCGCCTTGGAGTTTCGCATCTCTGTGCTCGCACAGAATCCAGAAGCTCACTCCCCCGCCCATCCAGAAAACTCCCAGCGCATGCGCGTTTTGGGCCGCTTTAAGCAGACAGCCCACCCCCGACCCCGTCTAGAAACCTCCAGCGCATGTAAAGAGCTCATGGCCACACAAGCAAAAGATATACCCAATGATATGGTCCCAGGGCCGACGTCCGAGCGGATCCGAGCGGTTGACATCTTGCTGACTATGGGGGGACACTATCGATCGTGAACTATATTCATACGAGTGACTCTAGAGGGTGTAGGGGGTCCAATGCCTTCGAATGCCCCGCCCTCTTGACGCCGGCACTGTATGGTCCCACTTTTAGTATAAAGGAAAAACCCAATACAACAGTCTCACAATGCAAAAGCAATCAAAACAGTTACTTTGTATTTCTTTTTTTTCTACCTCATTCTGTTTAATACATTTTTGGATTATTATCTGCATTGCTGGTTTGTCAATTGAAACGCAGTTGTCTTGATTGAAAATAAAGAATCAATAAAAAAGTAATAATAAAAAAAGACACTTGACCCAATTTATCAACTGACTGCTCGCAAATTCTTTGCTGAGAAAGCGCTACCGGAATTGTACATATCAGTGCGAGACACGGTGTCCAACCAGCTAACAAGTGTGAGCCACTTCTCCACAACTGCAGGTCTGTGGTTCAGCAGAAAGGTTTATTACATCCACAAGCTGCTCTCATGTCATGCAACTTGTCAGAATTTAGTCTCTAGTGCATCACAATAATGGGGCTAATGTAGTGTTTTAGCCACCTGTCGCACCTTGCCTTTGGTGAGTATTTGTTTAGGTTTGCCTCCCCCTAATAAAAATCATTATGGGCCTGCCTATTCAAATGAATGGGAGCCAAAAGTATTGGGACACACCTGTTTAATCTAAACTATAAGGTCAAGGAATATGGGCAGAGCTGTTTAACCTGAACTATAAGGCAAAGAGTATTTTATTATGGGTGGTTGCTAAGTTGTATCAGATGATTCCTAAGAAGTTTTTGGTTGCTATGGTGTAGGAGGTGTCTCCCAAGACGTCTTTGCCAGTTGCTATGGTGTAGGAGGTGGTTGCTGTGCAGTTTCTGTGTGGTTGCTATGGTATAAAATATCGTTGCTATGGTGTAGGAGATGGTTGCTAAATAATTCTTAGGCAGTTGCTATGGTGTAGCAGATGGTTACTATGAAGTTTATGGGTGGTTGCTAAGGTATAAAGGGTGGTTGCTATGGTGATGGAAGTGGTTGCTAAGTAACAAAACCACCACCATCCCAATTTAATGAAAAAAATAATATTTATAGCTATAAAATAGAATAATATCTAAGCCGAATAATGCTGTGTCATCCTGCTAGCCGCTATTGTTAAAAATTAGCATCAGATTAAAACAAAATTCAACCCCATCTCATTTTTCAGTGTCATATGGTTGAATGACTGCTACAGGGATGAATATTGTTTCAATATTTAATATACAGTGATTCCCCGGTTTTACGTGAATCAGGAGTCGCAGATTCAGTCGGACACACAATTTTTACGTGGAAATCGCCACAATAACGTAGATAAACTGCTTAATACGTTACCCTTAATGAAAATATGAGATCTCAATGAGAGAGGTCAAAGGATGAGGAGAAAGATGTGGAGAAAGGCAAAGGAGCGGCAAAAGAAAAAACTGAGTTGTGATTAACTTACCTGGTTGTGAATCTATTTTCTGTTTTAGACCAAAAAACAAGAGAGAAGTTGAAAAGGCAGATAGCAGAACTAGAGAAATTACTTCAACAAGAGAGGAAACTTAATGAGAAATGCAAAAAAAAGGCTTCAGTGGATAAGCAAGGATTTACCAGGAACCACAGCGGAGAGAAATGTCACAGATGATGTCAGAAAGACTGTACATCACCACAGAGCACTCACAGCTCACATGAAGGACACCTACAAAAAGTCAGATCCTGAAAAGGAGAGGCAGGCAATATCAAAAGCAGTGGTGGGTGGGATCATTAGGAAGTACAGATTGCAGACCTTTTACATTCACGACTAATTTGGAGAGGGTGTGTTTGGTTTTCACTGGAAACGAACACATACTACATTTAAGCAGAAGTGGATCTCAAACATTCCGGACATTGAGAAAAAAGTGAAGGACTTCTTTGTACGTGATGATATCAGTGGAATGGCCACCGGGGAAAAAGCAAACCTTAACGAAGAACGAACACAGGGATGATATTTTACTCAATGTTTTGCAGTCTCCAGGCTTTCTGGGCGATTAACCCCTCGCTTGCCGATCATGACGCATGAAAACCTAGCTTTTGTGGCAGAGAAGCTCGAGCAACTTAAGCTTATTGAAACATCAGCACTGCAAGATTTAGTTACGGTCTGTTGCAGTCCCCGGAACAACTGCATGTATGCAGTGAATCTGGGCTGTGCAAGAGTGAAATTCTTCCCATGTTTGTACAGCGCTGAAGAAAAAAATCTCCAGTGAATGGTCAAAGGAAAAATGATGATGGACGAACAGTAAACGTTAAGTGAAGGAAGAGGTGCATGAAACTCAAGAACAACTTGTGGAGATGTTTCATTCACTCCTCGACAGGTTTAGAAGACA
>JBBPDE010230400.1:0-12740 GCA_037974605.1 Nannopetersius ansorgii | reverse complement strand
CATTTATTGCAGTTCAGTCAATAAATGCGATATGTATATTTTTTCGCGATATGGATATTGCGCATGTTGATATCGCGATGATGGTGAATTTGCGATATATTGTGCAGCCCTAGTCAGCATTAAGAACTAATGCCCTCTAAAGGCATTGCTTCATAACAACTGTTGGAAAAGGTTTACATTCAGCATCATTCAACCTAATGAGAGGTTCTAACAGGTTTCTGTCTGTTTCAAATGAATTTATTATATTCAAAACCATTAGCTTCATTTACCATTTCTGTGCTACTAAGCCGGATTACGTTCTTGTAAAACCTAGACACAACAAACTAAAACAAAACATTCCACAATTATTATTGTTAGACATCTTATCTCAATTATGTACCACAATCTACTGTTTCGGGTCGTTGTGTCCTTGTTTGTGGAAGCTGTTATTTTAAGGGCTGCCTTTTGCAATGATCAGGGGAATTAAGAGATCAGACCCAGCCATCCCCAGTGAGGCCCAGCCCAGAGAGAATGGATCAGATGATTCATCCACCACATTATCCACCCACAGTAAGAACACCTTGATGCGTTTCCTCACCAATAAATCCCTTCTTAGCCAGCTCAATGGTGAAGCGCCTTGTGATTTTCTCCAGCTCATTGTCCTGTGTGAAAAACAAAAATGCTGTCAAGTCATCATTTAACTGAACTCAGTTCACTGTTTGCATCAAATTTCTGCTGAATATTTTTGAAGCAATACGTTAATAAAAAAAGTGTACATTATTAGGGGTGTTACAATACATCGATGTATTGCGATGTCAGAATGCTATTATATGAAAATATGCACAGTGGAGAATATGCATTCTATTCATTATGATATTTGATGCAAGTGTTAAACCAGCACGAATCAACAGCCCAGTCTACACCCCCCCTCCCACCCCACTTTCCAGCTCTGGTCACATTAGTAAATTGTACCAGAACTGAATACAGTCATTTTTCTTTATTCAAATTTCATTCTAAACATTGTGTGAGAATACTGATTTGCTTTCTGTCCTATTTTGTTATCAGTGAATTAAACTGCAAGCCCTGAATCGCGTATCAAACCGAATCATGAGTTGACTGTATCGTTACAATCCTTATGGGAAAAACTGTGAGAAAGAGTTATTTCTTACTGACCCTATGGTCTTTTAAGAAAGGAGTTGTTATATACTTGCCAAACATAATGAACAACTAAATTAAGCCTTGACCAAAACAGTAATCAGACTAGAGTCAGAATAAATCAGCATGAGCCAGGAACAGATATCGCTGTAGGGCCTAGGCTTGATGCTGAGTGAGACTGTGGAGCTTTCTCAGCAGCCAGCTGATGACTCCACAACTTTCATCCAAACACCTGCTGCCAAAACTAACAGTGCCAGACAGGCAATTTATACTCAGTGCTGCCAAGTGGAAGCGGGGGAAGCTACTCCTGGAACAGTAAAATCACAGGAAGGTCTGACAGGTCAATCTACAAAACATTCCTACTGATTATCTCTGTTTGTGTTTCATAGTGTGACTTGATAGTAACCCCTCTGTCACACACCCACACATCAGACTCTATAACCCCTCCCTCTGTCACACACCCCCATCAGACTCTATAACTCCTCCCTCTGTCACACACCCACACATCAGACTCTATTACTCCACCCCTTCACACACCCACACAATAATCTGTGCAATAACCAGCTGCTACTTAGACATGCAGTTTCTTATAGTGTTCTAAATCATTTTCATTACATGCAATATCTTTATTGTGTGCAATTGTTTAAGTGCTGTAGTCTTATCATAGGCAATGCCACTACTTGTTTCACTTGTCACTACTAATGTCTCTACTTATGTCACTATTACAGTACAGAGATTCTACAGAGAACAACTCCAAACCACTATTGGTGTTACTAGTAAACTATTTCAGCAGTAAATGTATTAATTTATCTACAGTATTTATATCAATCTCTCCTACTGACCACAGCATTTTGTGCATATATCCTAGCGTATTTAGTGCTAAGCATTTTCCGAGTATTTCTGGAGAGTATTCGGACTATGTTTATATCATGTTAGATCGTGTCTCTGTGCAGCTGTAGCATGAGCAATTTCCTAAGTAATCATTTAAGTTTACTGATTCAGATTTAAAAGCCTGACTAGATCCTTATTTCTATAAACAAGATAAAGAGACCATTATTAAAGTTAAAACTCACAGAGTAGTTCCTGGGGTTGATCTTCACTCCAGCTTTGGCTCCACCAAAAGGTACATCTGTGGAGGGGACAGTGTCTTAAAATCATGGCTATTCAAACATGAAGACGACCACTAAATGAAGGAAAACACTCACCGACGACCGCACACTTATACGTCATCAAAGAGGCCAAAGCCTTCACTTCATCGACGGACACTTCTGTGCTGTAACGGATACCTGGAAGAACGTGAAATATATGAACATGGGGCCAACTTTTAAGCAAATCGTACAGGTACATTTCAAAACACTCTTATCACTTGCATAAATGATAAAACACTTTTCAGTTCAAAAGCAACAAAAGCTGGTGGCCTAGTGGTTAGGGAATTCGCCCTGTGATCAGAAAGTCGCGGGTTCAAATCCCAAGACCGCTAGGCACCGCTAAGGTACCCTGAGCAAGGTACCGTCCCACACACTGCTCCCCGGGGGCCGTGTTCCTGGCAGCCCCCTGCACTTGGTGAATGGGTTAAATGCAGAGGTGGAATTTCGCGCTGTTCACACTGTGTGCTGTGGTGTGTTCACGTATGACAAATGGTCACTTTCACTTAAATGCGAGACCCCCCTCAAAAATATCCTAATCAATCTGACCCTTATAAACACACTGCATCTACTGGAGTCCACTAATCAGCAATAACAGCAGGAATAAGTCTGCAGGTCTCGCACTTTCACATTAAGATCTGCCTAAACAGGCACTATAAATCTGAACTGAAAGCAATGGTGTGTTGTTTGATTGGAGTGGAAGGTTTTAAACCATTTCAGCTGTTCAACATTACAACGAACCACAAAAAGAAGGGAAACGTGGGGCAGTGCAGGCAGGGAACCGGCCGACATGATGACTCAGTCTCTCCACTATTTAGAAAGAGAAAAAACAAGGAAAGGCCTCAAACCGGGTGTGGCTGGAAAAAGAAGTAAAAACTGCAACAGTCTTGCCTTCAGCTAAAAAACGTCTGTTAGCATCTGTTCAGACAGAATAAAAACTAATTTTATAATAGCTCAAAGCTTTGTGGCAAAATAGAACGAATGATGAGGGATTACAAAATTCCGAAAAGGGAAAAACTGTCCAAGCTAGAGAAGCCTAATTGTTTTACAGTCACCTACATTTTGCTGATCATAACAGGCAAAATGAATACAATAAAAAGAACGGTATAGATTTATGTAGCATTGAAAGAGATGCACATGGAAACAAAGAGATGCACATCGTTAAAACTCAGCATGTGAGTCTGCCAGGAATGCATCAATACTTTCAATAAGACTCGAGGCAGACACGCAGCCCTTCCTGCTGCTCCTTGTTCCTGTTAATGTAGCATTTTTTGCTTAATCCACACTTCAGGTTCTGTTTTGCATTCAGTCACATGCAGGAGTAAAGCACTGGGAATGCTAGCGTTGGGCCATCGTTCCTATGATCTTAAAAAAGACAATTCTCAGACCCCTCTATAAGGCTGATACAAATTGTAGCATACCATCAGAAACAATGCATATACATTTTCCATACATTTCAGGTCCTAAAATCTTTGTAACTCATTGAAAAGGCAGGTCAGGTTAATTAGTCAGGGTTTAAAATGTGACTCGTGTACAAAGGAAGAAAACATTAATCAACAGCCAATTTGTAAAGTGCTGTAAAAACACACTGAACCAGTTTAAACTTCCTGTTCACATGTGAGCCAGGCCTCAGAGGTGGGAGGAAAAACCTTTGTGGTGCAGATCAGGCCTGTCACCATCATCTCAGTCCAAAAGGGAAAGTACACAACTGGAAAATTATCAAAAATTGATGTAATGTTTGGATGCTTCTCACTGACACTACTACTAGTAGGAATACTACTGCTACTAAAGCAGTTGTCGATAGATAAATTCAATAGATAGACACAGACAGATAGGTAGACAGATAGGTAGGTAGATCCAATAGACAGACATATTCAGTAGACAGTCAGATTTGATAAGACAGGCAGATAGATGGACCAACAGACAAATAAAACAATGAAAGACACTTTATTCATCCCAGGAGAAAACTCTTCAGTAGATCACTGAAACCCAGTTACATTTATATTCATAATAATAATAATAATAACAGTACTGCAACTTCTACTTATTAGTAGTAGTAGTCTTAGTAGTACTGATTTTATTAAATCTGCTTGTGTCATAACCAATAAAATAAATAACAAGTAGTTCGAGTAGTAATTGTGGTTGTAGTATTGTATCTTCCAGTATAGAAATCGATTAGAGCGTAATTGTATTTCGGGTCTGTAAACAGTGGAGAGCTGAAGCAGGACGGTGATTCATGCACCCCTGGATAAACTTCACCACAGGAATGTTATCACCGGTTGAAGAACTCGTGGTTAAAGAGGTGTTTAATAGCTCTCCTAAATTATTTCTAATCTTCATCTGACACAGTACAGCAGAAAACCATAAAAACTACTGTCATTTTCCTAGTGCGGCTAAAGTAGTGTAGTTACTGAACCGAAGCACCAGATCAGCCCAGGCGGCCTCTCTGCAGCCCCGCCCGGCTCGGGGGAGACAGCCTGCCCCCCCTTACTCACGCCCGTGCTACAGCTGTAAACAACCCACTAACCTTCAAAATAACTTACTTTGAACAACTACTATCACTCTAAACAACTTTTTATTGTTAATAGCAGGTAGTACGTCCCGTTTTGTGGTTGTTTTCCTCCATAGAGAACTTGTTTATAGCGGCTAGCGTATTAGCACAGTGTGCTCGTGTCCAGAGAAGCTCCGGCGGTCTCCTCCCGGAGCTCGGCCGGTTTGGTGTCTCTTTTCTTGCACTCACCTCCTTTGCATGGAGTCCTGTGCTGGCTGTGCTGAGCCCGGTAGCCCTCGATGATCTCCCACTCCCCGTTGTCCCGCTTCAAAGGGAAGGACACAGCCAGGACGTGATTGCAGGGCTTGATGATCTTTAGGATACCCCGGACCCGGTGCCTCTTCTGCTCCGGAGTCTCCCTGGTCTTCAGGTCCTCCACCAGCTTGTCCTCCACGATGGTAGCGCCGCGATCGAAGAAGCCCTCCACCATCCTGAAAAAGTTTGGGTCGTCCTCCTTGTCCACGGCCTGGCTGTAGCCCCGGAACCGCAGCAGGGACGCGGAGGCCGGCAGCCCCGAGCCCGGGGCACGGGTCAGCAGCTCCCCCAGGTACCGGTACATCTCTCAGGCCGGGCTCTGTTTTACAGTCTCGGGGCTGGTTGGAGAGGAGGAGAAACTTCTCAGTTCAGGAATGATCCACCATCTGCTGCGAGGAGCTGTTGGCTGCTGAGTCCCCACCTCACTCTGGGAGGTGGTCTGAGAAGAGCTCACAAAAACACACACCCAGCCTGGTTTCAACAAAACACAGGAGTAAAGTATTTTAATTAACTTTAACAGTAATACTAATCACACAGTGACCGGCACTTATAACTATTTAATAATAACTAACTATTCTTGAGGCTGGAGTGTGCAAATGAGCCACTAAACAAGTGTTTTTATAGGGTCATCAGCTTTAGGTGAGAGTTACTGGGTGTTTTGATATTTAGGTATTAATGTAATCCAGCAGTGTGTTTTTAAAGGGCTCATAGTCTGTTTTCCTTCTGCTTCATTTTCCCATGTCAGCTGTATTAGTTTGGGAACCAAAAATCTAATTCATAATTTAAATTAATTCTTTCTCACGTTACTATTTTCAGTGAATGTACATGATGAAACTTAAACAATACTTCATTGATTACATTTTTTTAATCTGGGAAAATGATATTGGCCCTTTAATGTATTGAAATGCATTGCAATGTGTGGCAGAATCAGGATCATGAAACTGTATTGTTCCTGGAAGAAATTGCTTATGTTACAACTGCACAGAGACACAGAGACGAACAATATAAAGTATCATATGAGTTGAAATGCTCTAAAATGCTTAGTACTGAGCGCACTATGCTTGAAACACAAAATGTTGCGGTCAGTAAGAGAGACTGATATAAATACTATAATAAATAAAGCCCTAGCATGCGGTTCAGGACCAGCCACCATCTCCACTATTTTGTGCAAGTTCAAACTGTTCAGTATGTGATCCTTGCTACATATTTTTTGGTAGTAAAGGTGAAGGTGGAGCTTCTGCAATCACACTAATAATGTCAAATCCACAGAGGGACCTGGCCTTCATGAGAACATTGGCCTTTCAGATGTTGTTTTTCATTAGGAGATGCATGGACTGCCTAACAGTCCAAAATCAATCAGCGTAAAGCAGAACAGCCAGTGGTCCTGCTCTGGCAGTGACGTTAGTGGTCCACCCCTGTTTTTCAATCTGTGGGTCTATGAGACCTTTTCTGTCCTACAGTTCAGTCACACTGTGCTCCTTTGACTTCAAGCAGAGGATCATCTGCTTTAGAGAGGTCAGATACAGCAGAAAGGTTCAGCCAGAGCACTGACCCCTTGTTCCGCTCGCACTGTAGTAAACAGATAAATCTCTGGCTGGGGAACTCTTTGGTCAGCAGGGTCCAAAGATCCATCCGCAGGTTTTGACAGACCCTCAATAATGATCAACCTGAGTGCCTCACACACGGGGACGTAACATGAGGTTTATCACGTCTTCCAGGTGTCCGAATTAAATTGTCCTTAGACAGCAGAGTCTACAGAGGGAAGCGTGTTCATTTATACTGCTCCAGCAATTACTGGCACAAACTTGGTTCCATTCAATTAAAGTGGCTTTATGTCTAAAACTGCCATCAAAGACTGATTTGGGATCAGGTCCTGATTAGAACTGTCTCAGTCATGATATTTGTAAATATACATGTAAATTGGCCAGATCTGCTACTAATTAGCTTTCTGGCTCATTAGCCAATAACACTTACATTGATCAGCCACAACATCAAAGCTGCTGAGCTGTGAGGTGAATAACATTGATTATCTTGTTACAGTGACTCTGATAGAAAGGTGTCACAGCATGCAGTTCATCTCAGCTTGCTGCGTTTAGGGCTGCGTAGCTGCAGACCGGTCAGAGTGCCCATGCTGACCCCTGTCCACCTCCAAAAAGTTCAATGGGCATTTACTGAGGTGCTACATTTTTAATCCTGGAGAGAATATTGCCAGATTATTGCTTTTATAATATTACTGTTTATCCAAAAAGGATTAATATGGCTTAAAACATTGACATTATGACCAGCAATTAATATTAATACTACTATTACTAATACTTTCTTGAAATGTCTCTTTTCCCTCTTGCTTCCTGCAAACCACTCCCAGTTCCTTTACACATCGTCTTCTCCTCCAAAGCCTGGAGCTCTGTTCTGATTGGTGCCTGTGTGCCAACACCCGTTGTCTGGTTGGTCAAATGATGGTGCGTCGGGCATCAAACGTGCATTCAAGGAATGTGTACAGTGAACATGTTCCTGATCGTTAGCAGCTGTGAGGGTTTATACTGTTTTAGGCTGTTCACAGAACACTGTGTTTTTCTTCCTACAGATAAAACACAGTATACCATGCATTTTATCCTTTTTTGAAACTTGTTCACCTTTAGTTATGTAAATGTGACCGTTAACACATTTGTTATATTTGGCATATGTGCACTACAGTCTTGGACACCTATGCAAAGTCTGAAGACATTTTTCTTAGTGTGTGATAGTGTGTTCCTGCCAGCAAAGAAGAAAGCAGTAAAAAGTATCAACAGTTGTTGTCCAGGTTCTTCCTTGGTTGTTTGGATTGTGAAACTCCATCAGCAGCTCCTGATTTAATTTAATGAAGGACTGATTGAATAAAACCAGGTTTCTGATGAAACTACAGTAATACTAGACCACAAGAGCACACAGATATACTGAACATAACTTCGCTATTTACTGTAGAATGATATCTGTATTTACTGTTTTTGGTTAATTTTGTAATATTAATATAAAAGAAAACATTCACTGCTCAACAGTTTTTAAATATTATTTTTGCAGGTGCTTAAGACTTCTGCACGGTGCAACACAGTGAACTATAGTCATTGGGGCTGAAATAGCCAGACTTTTCCTGGACAAAACCTAGCCTTGAGATTCCTTCTGTGAATCAACAATAGGCTTAAGTTGTCTCTAAGCAAGCTGTTCTCATAACAATAATGTGGTTTTGTTTTTCAGTCGTGAAGATATAAGTGCTGAAGAATATTAGGAATATGATGGATAAACCAAAGGTCCATGTGTTTCTGGGTGCACCCCATCCCTCATCAGTATCTGAGGAGGCCCCAGAAGGAAAGTCCTGTCAGTGGAAGACTGTTGAGCTTCACTGGAGTCAAGGTAGATTGAGCCCCAGAGCAGAAGTCAGTGAACATGATGGGGTCACAACATCTAAAGATCAGGGTGGCATGAGCATAGATGGTGGGTTGAAACCAACTACTATTAATGAGAGCCTCAGCTTTTCTAGTTCTTTCAAGGGAAACAAGACCGAAAATGTGTCTGAAAACGACTCCACACCCTCAATTGGCCAATCAAGTGGCAAAATGACTGATAGACTGAACCCAGCCACTCATCACGAGAAATATAGCTTTTCAAGTTCTTATGAGACTAGCAATGCATCTGAAGATGGCTTCACCCCTTTAATTTGCGAGGCCTCAAAACAAGAACACGCAGAAAAGGAAGACCTGGTTACGGAGTACCTGGACAGCTGCTTCCCTTCCCCACAACCAGGCTCAAGTATTGACCATTCAACCACACGTCCTCAGCCAAATCTTGCCATGTCTGTGGAGACTGAGTATCTAACCGTCTGGACCAAAAGCCAGGGTTTGCTCCTGAGAGGTAACATTGCTGAGCAACCTGAAGCTGGCTCTCCAAGGTCTCCTCAAACCCCACTGATACAAACACCTCTAGCTTCTTTGGCTTCTCCAGACCTTTACAGCCCAGAAGTTAGCCCAGGCCAGAGGGGCATGGGGGGAACCCTGCAAGGTTCATTCGAGATTTTGTATGGGAGTCTGAGCCAGAGGCACCAGGAGGGAGGAGTGGTTTTGGAGTGCATATCTGATGGGTTTCTGTGCTCTCAGGCTAGTCTTCCAGATCATGCTGAGGTGGCTGTGGAGCAGGGAAATCCCGGACTACTTGTTAGCTCCCAAAACCCGCCAGTAGAAACCTCACCCCCTCCCAGTACCTCCAAACGGGCGAAACTGTCTCCTGCCGCAACCAAGGACCAACCAGATATGGGGCAGAAACGCATGATACCACTTCATGGTCCCACCACTCTTCTTTCGAGATGTAGCACTCATGGTGTGAATTACTCCATCCTGGTGGCTGTGGTGCATCCCTGCCACCTGAAGGAGATCAAAGTGAAGTCCGGTGCATCTGCTGGATCCTGCGTTCCCATGGCGTCAGTGATTGTAACTGACCAATCAGGAGTGGAGATGAAGGTGGTGCTTTGGAGGACAGCAGCGTTCTGGGCCCTGACAGTCTATCCAGGACACGTGCTGCTCATCACAGGTGAGATGTATCTCACATTTGACAAAATATGATGTAGGCGTGAGCAAGATTATTTTACACATAATGCTTGGAAAACAAGAAAAGTACATTTAAAAATGATTTACTTGAAATACCATTTATTATGATGAGGTTGAAACATTTGAGTGAAGTGAAAATTCTGTCATATGTGAACACACTACAGCACACAGTGTGAACGGCACGAAATTCTTCCTCCGCACTTAACCCATTCACCAAGTGAAGCAGTGGGCAGCCAGGAACACAGCACCCGGGGAGCAGTGTGGGGACAGTACCTTACTCAAGGGTACCTCAGAGGTGCTTTGCAGTCTTGGAAATAGAACCCACGACTTCCTGATCGCAGGGTGAACGCCTAAACCACTAGGCCACCAGCTGTGTTTAAGCTACATTTCAGATGATACTTGTTCATAGAATAGTTTGGCATAAAATCAAATTTACACAACTAACTTCTGGGAAATCTGTTTATTTGTCTTTTTGAACCCTTCCTTTAAAATACAGTGTCCTCACCATCCAGTGGAGGATGAGGCCTAGAATGCCATGCTGAAACTGCAGCCGTGTTACTTTGCTGTGTTGCCCTCTTCCTGATTGCAGTGTGTTTTGCTTTGACAGGTGTGACAGTGCATGTGGATAAATGGCGAGGAGAAACTGTATTACAGACTTCATACACCAGCCAGCTACTGAACCTCGGCCAGGTCACGCGAGACCACACTCCACAAGGTTACCTGTTTATCACCTCTGCATACTATACCATTTTATTCTTTTTCATTTTTATTTCTTTCATCTGTGTCAGTGTTGATGTCAGAAATATTTCCTCACTCCATTAGTAAATTACAGTAAGTTATTTATCTATAGTACTTATATCCCAGCATTTCTGTATTTCATATCTGAGTATTTCTGCCAAGACTGTTTAGACCTATTTTATATTGCTCTTGTCTCCGTGTCTCTGTGCAGTGTAGCATAAACCATTTCCTCTGAGATCAGTAAAGTTTTCTGATTCTGATAATAAGTAACTCCTCACTCCCTAATGCTTGTCTCTGTGTGTGTGTGACTCTCTCCAGCCCCACAAAACCTAAATATTACTACGCTGAGGACATTGTGTACCCATCTGTATGAGAAGCGCCCTCTACTGGTGTGTCTACCTCCTCGTGCTGCTCAGGACCTGCACTCCATCCCTTTCATCCGGCTCCTCTCCCTACGACCCGACACTCTGGTTCATGCACTGCTGAGAGTTAAACACACCAGGATGACTGCAGGTATTTAGCTCTCTGTATAGACAACTGTCGTACCACGTATATCACTAATAAAATCTGAATCTGAATCTTTGGTAGAAGAATCTAACTTGTAGAATCTAACTGTACCAAAAGCTGATTGTAGAACATTATGGAGCATTATGGCTCATCGTCTAGTGCATCATTGCATTATAATCTGTTCATTTGGCTGATACTATTATCCAAAGCAACTTACAATACAAGAAAACACTCAAGTTTCAGGACAGTGTCAGAACCAGGGGGAAGTTCGAAATGCTATCTGTTGGATTTGTATGGATTTTAAATGAATCTTTAAAACCTCTCATCTAAAGCAGATGGCTGATGCCAGTTTACAGTAAGTTTTTATTTTGAGAGCCCTTACAGATGCTTTAATGAATTATATCGTGAAATCCAGTTTATTGCCAGATGTAGTGTACGTCTGTGTTGAGCATGTTTGTTTCTCCAGCCTGGCGTGATGAGGCCGAGGGCGTGTCCCGGACAGGTGGGGTTCTGAAAGCCGTGCTGCATGTGGAGCAGGGAGACGGCAGCCAGGGTGCTGTGGTTCTTTGGGGATCTGCCCTGGCTTGGATGCAGCGCTTGCACAAAAACAAGGGTAGAGAATGTGTCATTGCTTCCTGCTGGATTTTATTGGAGTGACTGTTATTGCTTGTAACAGTCTGAAGCTGTGTCTGAAAAGTGCACTTGTTCACTATATAGTGTTTGCTATATAGAGGGCTAACTAGCGAACAGGGGGAGGTGAGGTTTAGTTAATTTTGGACACTCGGGATGTTACGTTCTTACTAACTGTTGCTTAAATAGTGCCGGACCTCATGTGCGGACTGTGTCTGAACAAGAGAGACGAGACGTGTGTTTATGTGACAGAGATAAATTGCCGAGATCCGGCACTATTTAAGCAACAGTTAGTAAGAACGTATCCCGAGTGTCCAAAATTAACTAAACTTCACCAGAACAGACTTGCGGAGGATTGCTTATATTCTTTTTTAAAAGAATAGTAGATCCATTCCAGAAATCACATAGTCTGTTTGACAATATGTAATGCACCTGGGCGTGAGGCAAGTTTGTGATGAGTAAGGCATGCAGGATGCTCTGTGGTTTGTAGCATCAGCACAGGGAGGGGCACAAGCATAGCATAAAAACCTACTAAGGCACTTTGACTCTGTTCACATAATGTCTATCAATCCCGCCAGCCAGGGACCTTTAAAGTATCTGTGCTTCTTCCCCAAAATATTCTCATCCGTCCTTCATCAGGGGAGGAGGCACTCCCAGCTACCACAGGATAGAAGCATTCATTACTTATTATCTACATTTAGTTACAGTCCAAAACTGAAGAAAGACATTCAGGACACCACAAAATGTCTTCCACTGCATTTCATACAGCCCTTGAAAAAACAAGAGAGCACATAATTTTTTTTCTGGTTATTGCTTCGATTAAAAAAAAAAAAAAAAGAAGTATGGAGAAAATGTGTAAATAATACATATACAGTAATCCCCCACTTTTCGCAGGGTTGACGTTACAAGAGTAACGTGAAAAACCGCCTTGTTGTGTTTTGATTTAAAAACACTTTTAAATACACTTTTATAGTGTAAACCCTAAATGGGCCCTCAAGCATGCTCCCAGAACACTTTAATTTCATTTTAAACTCTAATGCATTACCCTTAAAGAAAATGTAAAGGTAAAACCATATTCGAATTTACATTCCCCGCTGAGATATGCAACTTGGAAGGTCACAGGAAAAAAGTATTGGGACACTGTGGCGAGGTGAAAGTTTTTTTGAGAATGCAACCTGATCTATTCGGGCTAAAAATACAAATCAG
>JBBPDE010230390.1:0-12740 GCA_037974605.1 Nannopetersius ansorgii | reverse complement strand
TGTGTGTGTGTGTGTGTGTGTGTGTGTGTGTGTGTGTGTGTGTGTGTGTGTGTGTGTGTGTGCGCGTGCGTGTGTGTGCACATTCTCTTTTGCAGTGAAAATGAACTTCCAGCACATAACTCTCTGGAAGAAAAGGTGAGAAAAAAGATCACCACCATAATCCTAGAAATGCTGAGCCATGGTGTAATTTGATTTTAGTTAAGAAAGGCCTGATTTTCAGTGGTTGCGGAAAACATACATTATTTTTGATAGTTGGGATCAAAGAACTTACCAGAATAGTAGTTATAGGCCCAGATTTTCCACTAAAGCCCTTGTCAGTGAGAGACGGCGATGCACTTGCTGCCGGTCTGCCGGTAATAAAATGAAGAAGAGGAAATCAAAACAATACAGGAGAAAACAAAGCAAATAATGTGAAGCCATCTGTGTGTGAATGAGTATTTACTTCCAGTTCCGCAGATGAGTAAGCTCTCAGTGTGGCCCAGGACATATTTTTGTATACACTTGTAAAATAATGTGGCCATAGGTGGTCAGATCACAGTGCATACTACTGATTACCTTCACACCTGTACTCTGCAGCTAAAAGTATTATTGATACTGAGAAGCCTGATTTTCTGCTTGAGGTTTTCATCATTGAAGTCATTGCAACTATTTTAGTTTAAAAAATAGTAAAAAAAAGTTTTTGTAAGTAAAAGTAATTAGAAGGCCAAAATCAAAATCTGAAAAGTTACACGTCTTTTGCCCTTATATCAGGTTCAGTTCTCAGGATTGTGTTACTTCCTAAATCGGAAAGCCAGCTGTGGTGCCTATGATCATTTCAAGACTGAAATGACTGTTTAGTCATTAAAAACTATTTTTATTCTTTTTTCAGCAAAAGCATCTGGAATTGGAAAGGGCAGAAAAGTGGCTGAAAATGCTAAAAGGCTGGGACAAGTACAAGTACAGTGACAAGGTCTGTATGAGTGTGTGTGTTTTCTGTAACAGCGAACCCTCCAAAAACGGAGAAAACTGTCCTCCTGACTTGTTGTTTAGTAGTCATTAGTTACTTCTAATGTATTAATAGTGTATGACTTTATAAAGTCACATTCCATGCTTTCCAGTGCATTAAAATATCTGTAGGTAAGATCTCTGGAGACATGAAGATTGTAATGCACTAAGTACATGTAAGATTTTGTGGAACATTATGCCAGGTCATTAGGGAAAGCACACAGTGTGAACAGCACAAAATTCCTCCTCTACATTTAACTCACCAAGTGAAGCAGTCGGCAGCCAGGAACACAGCGCTGGGGAGTAGTGTGTGGGGACAGTACGCATCTTAGTAGTGATTCACAAACAGGACACACAACTTTTGTCATTTGTGGACTCAATAGCACATCGTTTATTGTAAAAAGTAATCAAACAAGCTGTGTATAACATCCTGTTTTAAATTTGGGAAGTGAACTGCATCAAATTCTTACAAAACCAAACAGAAAACATTTGATGTGGGGAAAGTCACTCCACAGTTCATGCAACTGAGGAATCTGGCTTACACACAATTACACAGAGTGGCAGTGGCTCTCTCTCACACACACTATCTCTCTCTCTTTCTCACACACTCTCTCACTCGCTCTCTCACTCACACTCAGCATCATCATTATCATCCTTCTGACAAACGAGCACATTTGCAATCATCAGTAATGATGTTCTTATGAACAGATATTAGAATGCAGTATAAAATATTGCATCATACATTCATGCCTCATAAAGTGTTATACATGTAGCTGTAACTGCTTCGAACAATATTACAAACCTAAGGCACCCTGTGTACCACGAAATTGTGTGTATGAATGTGTTTTTAAAGCGTTATGAATACAGGAAAAGTTGATTAAATGTTTCACCCACACACAAATAAATCCATACTCTATGTGGCATATAATCTATAAGTTGTACTATAACTCTCAGCTTGGTGCTGATCTGGAACCATCATGAATTTTGTCATCATCATCATCATCATCATCACAATGTCATTCTGATGAACGAGCACATCTGCAATCATCAGTAATGCCCGTGCACACACACACACACACACACGCGCACACACACACACACACACACATGGGCACACACAAGCACACACACCTGCCCTTGGGGAAAGACATGCAAGAAATAAAATAATGCAGATGAATGAGGATAGAAAAAAAGAGTGTTTGTCCCCGTTTGTGTCACCTCACATACATCTCTCTTTCACACCCCCGTCCCTCTCTCTCTTTCTCTCTCTCTCTCTCTCTCTCTCTCTCTCTCTCTCTCTCTCTCTCTCTCTCTCACTCTCTCTCTCTCTCTTCCTCCTACTCTCTTTCTGTCTGTCATTCCTTATTAGTGCCAGATGAACTAATGACATCAGAGAGAGAAAGTATATCAGTGATTTTCTGGGGTATATTTTTATGTTTTTTATTCAGAGTTCTAATCTTATTTTACCAATTTGTTAGTCACTAGCCTATAGCCAATAACCATAGCTGCGGTCTGGGGGGGGGGCAGGGTGTCCATGCCAGGGTCTTTGTCTCGGCGTGGTTCCGGGGGTGTTATGTGCTCAGTATGAAGTCACAAATTAGGTAAGCATTTGTGCTGTGAAGACTGAAAACTGGTGAGCATTTTGCGTATATTCAGGCTTGCATACCACTTATGCCAAGCCATATAAATATGTATATACCTATATAAATTAAATGAATGGCCCATCCCATCGATTGAAGCAAACTCAGAGCTGTGGGACAATGCAAGCCAAAATGAAAATGAGGTGCGAGAGAACAGCAGTGCTCATGACTGTTGCAAAACTGATAGGCAAGGACACTTAAGTTGCCCTTTTTGCCTTGCTTGTTTGGCAGTTTTAATTTAATTTAGTTGGTTATGTTTGTGTTTTTGTTTGAGTCACTGGCTAGAGACCAGATCTTTGCTATACACTCACTATCCACTCCATTAGAAACTCTATTAGACATACCACTTTAACTGTGCTTTCCACAGATTTGAAATATGCTGTGGTGAAGGACTGTATCACATCACAAGCATCTCATTATGGTACTATATGCTATGCTGTTTAAACATATTCTCAATTATACTTGGGCAGGCATCAGTATACCTGGGGGTACCTCTAAAGGGTAGCTTAAGTTGACATGTATCAATCTCTCTCTGTCTCATTTATCACTGGTCTATTTCTGACCACAGGATTCCTAGTGACAAGATATTATTTGAGTGGCAGACCACAGCAGCGACATTGGGGTTGTGGAACAGTAGTTTGTGTGCCGCTGATATGAGTATAACAGGCACAGTGGTGTTGCTGTGATTTTTACACACATCAGAATCACTCCCAGGTTGACAATGATCCACCACCCAAAGCAATCAAGACACTGAGGTGCAGTAGAATATGACTAACAGGGATGGCCACCAGCATAATTACAAATTGGTTTCTGTAGTGACTGGGGAGTCTTGAGTTTGATTTGATTTTTTAATTTGTTGTATTGACCAAATATTGGCTGAAAGTTGTTCTTGTGTTTGTTCACTCAAACTAGAGGGTATAAAGTGCTACTTTTTGAGGTTCAGTGATAATGAATAATCTGTGTGTCCATACAGCTGGTAAGGAGGGTCTATAAAGGAATTCCGCTGCAGCTTCGGGGCCAGGTGTGGTGTTTACTCCTCGACATTCCTAAAATCAAGGAGGAGAAGAAGGACTTCTATGAGGTACAAACACATCCCTCCCACACATAAACGCATAGTAGAAAATGAAAGTGACCATTTTGTCATACGTGAACACACCACAGCACACAGTGTGAACAGCACGAAATTCCACCTCTGCATTTAAACCATTCACCAAGTGAAGCAGAGGGCAACAGGAACACAGCGCCCGGGGAGCAGTGCGTGGTACTTGCTCCGGGTACCTCAGAGGTGCCTAGTGGTCTTGGGAGTCGAACCCACGACTTCCTGATCACAGGGCGAATGCCCTAACCACTAGGCTACCAGCTGCCCCATAGAGAATATTGTAAAAATATTAAGGATATTTTGTTGTATATGAGTAATGCTACACATAACCCTAAACTTAATCCTAGTAAACAACCATAGATTTTCTCCTCATATATGTATGTCTTTCAAACTGATGTGTGCATTTGTGGTGAAACCTGCATGTTTCCTTGTGAGGACTTGTACTGTAGTGCTGTCCCTACTTTTCACACATATTTTAGAGATCTATTTAGATTTACATTTACATTTATGGCATTTAGCAGATCTATTTAGAGATATACTTAACTAAATCTCACTAAAGCATCATACACACACAAACACACACCTCTGTAGAGAACTGCCTGATATCAAACTGTATTTTCTTCAAGTAGGTAGCATATCTGGAATAAAATATGGCGTTTCCTTCAGGTAGCAGATCTGGTATATGGTATTCTATGTACAAACTCAAACACACACAGCATAAATATTATATTCAGAAATAGCCATCCTCGCTCCATCCTCCTGTGGTTTAGTATGCAGTAGTTATGTGGTTTTGTGCAACCACAGAGCGAACTTCCTTTCCAGCAGTGCTATAAGTGCTTTCCAAAAGCAACACAGTGCAGTTGGTCATGAATCACTGCCAACATTTTACTTCATTATGCCTTCTGGCCTTGCAGTGCTTTGTATGTGTGTGCGTGCATGTCATCGCTGTCAGAACAAAACTTTCTATCTCCTTTTTTAGCATTTTGTAGAAATGGTCCAGTGAATAAAATATTTAGTATTGTTTGTATAATGTGTGTAGAAACTCTGTATGGGATATGAATATTTACATAACATCACTAACGTTATTTATATTTATTCTTTGTGAACAAATTTACACTTACTGTCTAGATAAATAGAATGCCACACTTGCATAGCTCTGTATATAAAGGACACAATGTTAAAATTAAAAGTATATTTTGTGCAACTAAGCCTTTATTGTAACTGATGTGGTGTTGTAACCACATCAAAGGTTTACTTTATTATGTCATTTAATACACTGACAAGCCATATTGTAAGGTATACTGACCTTATATGTGCACTGTTCTTCTTTTTTTTGTATGTAGTTTTATAAGTACAAACTGTAGTCCATCTGTTTTTCTGCATTGTTTGTTAGCCCCCTTTACCCCATTCAACAATCAACAGGACCACTGTAGACCACAACTGAGCACAGGAGTGACACGGCTATGTATTGGATCACAGTGATGACAGGTTATAGGTTACTGCATAGTTCTGAACACAGACCACTGGATTGTCTGAATTTTCAGCCAAGTAGTAACACTAAAGTGCTAACACTCCTCCCATCAGCACTGCTGTGTGTGTTCCACTCTGTAAGACGTAGAGGTGCACACAATATTATCACGCTAGTCTCCTTGCTGTACTAACAAGAATCCACCCAAGTAATAGCTAATCTCTGGTTGTTCTGGATAATCAGGGTCAATACATTTACATTACAAAGTAGATGTACTTAATGAAGGGGTTATTGGAATAGTAGCCTTATTAGCTTTGTACTCGCCTTGTGCAGCCTGTGTGTGTGTATGTGTGCACACGCTTGCTGCAGTAAATCAGCACTGCAGCCTGGTTGTAAGATCCATAGGCTGCAGTGTTGATTTAATTAAGCTGGAGTTCATTATTATTAAGAGCTCCCCCCCCCCTCTCTCTCTCTCTCTCTCCCTCTCCCTCTCTCACTCCCTCCACCTCTCTCTCTTTCTCCACCTCTCTCTCTCTCTCCCCCCACCTATCTGTCTGCAGAAGCTGAAGATGAGGGCTAGAGAATTATCTCCTGATATACGTCAGATCGATCTGGATGTGAACCGAACCTACAGAGACCACATCATGTTTATGCGCCGCTATGACGTCAAGTAGGTGACACACACAAGTTTCATGGTCAGATTTGGCCCATTCCCAAGTTATCCCATGACAAATTAAGTAGATAAAAGGTCTGGAGTTGATTCAAAACACCGAATTTGCATTTGATAGTTCCAGTAAAAAGCTATCAAATGCAAATTCTGTGTCAATGTAAGTGAGAAGGGCATCATTACACTGAAAAAACAAAATAAGCCTATCGGAGAAGCAGTTGGAATGCACTGGTGAACTCATCAGTAACAGCAGGCCTGGGATATCCTGGAAGATAACTAACGTGGATGACTGCAGAATGCTTTCCTTGGTGAAGAATACCCCTTCACAACATCTAGTCAGGTCAAGAGCACTCTTGAGGAGATATGTGTTCATTAATGTAAATTCAGAGGGTTTTACGTCTAGATACAAACCACTGGTAACACTGGAAAAACTGGGACGCAAAATTTCGACTTTGCCAGAAAATTTTAAAAGACGCCCAGTAGTGGAATAAGGTTCTTTGAACAAAAAAACCAAGATCAATTAGAACTGGAATGATGGGGAAAGTATGGTGAAAGAAAGGGACAGTTCATTATCCGATGCACCACATCATCTGTCAAACATGGTGGAGGCAGTGTTATGGCATGGGCCTGTGGAACTGGATCACTGGTTTTTATTGATGATGTGACTGACAGAAGTAGCAGGATGCATTCTGAAGTCTATATGGCTATTCTCTGCTTAGATTCAGCAAAATGCTGTAAAATGTATTGGCAGGTACTTTACAGTACAAATACATAATGGCCCAAAGCATACTGTGAAATCAACCCAGGTGTTTCTGAAGGTATAGAAATTGGATATTCTTCAGTGGCTTAGTCAGTCACCTGATCTAAACCCAATAGAGCAGCTTTTCAGTTGCTTAAGACAAAACAGAAATGCCAGCAAACAGCAACTGAAGGCGGCCTGAAAAAGCATTTCAAGGGAGGAAAATTTGGTGATGGCCATATATTCCAGAGTTCACTACAAAGGATTTTTGTCTAATTTATAAAACACATCTAAATTGAGAGATTTTGTAAAATGACTAATTTCTGAAAGCTTAATGCAAAACCCCTTAAATTAAACACTATACTTCTGTCACATCTTGATTGATGCAATATGAAATTAAGCAATGTCCGAATACGTATGGACCTAAGAGTATACACATGCACACACACGGGCTGAACAACACACATAAGTACCATGTCATATTTATTTAGCCACATATTAAACACAGACACTCACATTTTGCATACACTCAGTATAATCATCTTTAAATCTGAGGAGATCAGACGTAGTGTTTTACAGCATGCACATTGTTCATGTACACTGTCCCTGGGGAAAGTGCTGTCCTGTTTTTGTGTTTTAATGTTCAACATTTTAATGTCAGTGTCAAGTTTGCATGTTGTGTTCCAGAAGTGGTTTTGACACTTGACATTTAATAAACACAGAAGTGGCTGGCTATTGTGTTTTCAGGTGGGCATGAGTGAGAAGGAGAGAGGAGAGTGAACAATGTGTTAATTTATGGTGATAGCAATTGAATGGAATTTGCCCAAAGAATGGCAATGGATTTTCTCAAAGATTAGAGCATTTTCAGACCATTGCAGACCAAGTACTTTTACCCAGTTTTTCCTATTTATTTTCTCCCAGGTTTGTCATTGGCAAATCCATCTGCTAGCTTGGTCTCCCCTATTACTACCCGGCTGAAATGTTGCCATTTCAGTGTTGCTGGTACCTCAAGGTGAGGGGAACAGTAACCCGAGCCAGGTTAGAGGGAGACTGGTCACTTCCTATTCCTCCTATTGTACCAGCAAAATGCCAAAGAGTGCCCATGACTAAGTCCATGATGAATGGGGTGAATAGGGCTAAATGGATAAATATGGAGGGGAAAGTGTATTACATGAAAAAAATCAATGAAAACTCACCAGTATCTTGCTACAGACTATAAATGTGGCACTGTTAGAAAGTCCATTGGAAAGACCTATAACTGAAGTTATTCTGCTGTTGCACACACGCTTCATATTAACTCTGTCAGTTGTTTAAGGTATGTTAGATGCATGCGACACCTGGGGGCGGGGGGCGGGGGGGCTGTGTCACATCTAACTAGCTACTAGTTGGCTAAATATAAACAATTTTTTCTTTAACATTTCAGTAGTGCAACAGGAAACCAGGAAAATACCAGTCGCAGTGACAGCCTTCTTACTATTCATCTAGATTAAGAACAGAGCAAAATATCTGATGTTCACTCTGTATCGACTGCTGTATGCCTCTCCCACACCAGACATACAGCATCCTTTGTTTAGTTTAGCAGCAACCTACCCACCCAGAGATAGTGAGGCCACTAATGTTCACTGAAGGACAACCAGCCTTTTCAAACAGTGTTGTTTTTTTTTTTGCTGTTTGAACGATGGCCGTGATTTGCTGAAATCAGTTCAGTGGAGTCTTGGTTGTTTAATAAAATGTGTCTGCGCATGTGTTTGTTTGCTTACAGGCAGCAGGACCTGTTCCACGTCCTTACGGCATACTCTATGTACAATAGGGTGAGTTTCTGCAACTCCCATTGTTTTTGCTTTAATCACATTATCACCTAGGATAATTACCTAGTGTAATGTTCAGTAGCCACTTTAACAAACCACCGGATATATACAGCAAGCTGGAGTGAAAGTATCACCATATCTTTCTGTTTGTGGTCATCCCCACCAGCGCTTCTCCGTTTACGTTTTTAGTATCTCTCTGGTTCTCCTGTCAAAGAGTCTGATCTAAATAAGCTTTTGCAGTTGATTTGGAAATTGTTTGCTTGTAATTCAGTGAGCTTTCACATGTGAAATTTGCCATCTTTCAATATTCTACTGAACACATCTGTGTTTTTCACGGTTGTTGAAGACCATGTCCCAGATGAAGCTCATTCCTTTATTTGTTAAAGCAGGAGATAAACATCTTGATTTAATGCATTGTAATTAATGGCTTTTCAGAAGCAGAATGAATTTCCTTAACTTGTGTGTGTACTGCAACAACAATAACTGTAACAAATAGTAAATGTTCTGCAAAAATATTAATATTTTAGCTATTATATAGCTATATAAATATTAGTGACAGTGACCGTGCATTGACTAGTGTTAGCTATGTAACCTGGTGAGCTTTTTGTTAGGGAGGTGTTAGCTCCTTTGGTTTGAACACCAGCAAGAAGGGAAATGTATCGTTTACAGGCCATTCTGCAGTTTAAGTTTCGACATGAAGTTTTCTTTTAAACTGCTCAAAAATTACATTGTGCGTATGTGAAAGCTTAGTCAGGCTTGCCTAGGTGAAACGTGATCTACACTATTCTTATTCCCAGACTTTTTTTTTTTTTTCCAGCTTTCACCTATAATTGTTCCTTTGAAAGCCTATACCTCACCAATATGCTTCAGTTTTTGGAACCAAATATGTATGTGTATTTGTGTAGGAGGTGGGATATTGTCAAGGAATGAGTCAGATCACAGCTCTTCTCCTCATCTATATGAATGAAGAGGATGCATTCTGGGCCCTGGTCAAACTGCTCTCAGGACAGAAACACGCCATGCATGGTACACGCATACACAAACCCACATCACATATATTTATACCATATTGTCCTACACAAACTCAAATCTGTACCAGTACTTCAGCTTAAACTGTCATTTATTAGAAATGTGCAGTAACTTCAGAATCTTTTTGGAAAAAATAGATCAATATTTTTATTTGTTTAATAATTCAAAATGATATTGAATTGAGGCATTCGTTTTTTTAGGCGGAGCAAAAATTTATATCAACCCTGAATTATTATATTTGTGCATATCTATTATTTACATGTGGGTTGTGTAATTTATACAACTGGTAACTCCAACTACACACTTTTTTGTTTGTTTGTTTGGTCTTCACCTTACACGTATCATTCCACTGACTGTTGTTTACTATGCAAGAACAATGGTGACTTCACTCTAAACCACCAGAACTACTTTTTAATTGAAACAATATTCAGGACTTCCTTGCTTCAGGTTATCTTTTACTTTCCAAATTTGTTGTATGAAATGCATCAACACTTGATGTGGTTAAATGTAAAAACAGTGAAATGTAAATGTCAGTACAGAGTGAATGTAAATGAAAGCACGGCTGTGATGATCTACTGTGAGTAGCTAACAGCTTCGAAGTTATTTGGTGTAACAACTGGACCAGAACACATTTCATCTCTTGTTCAGTTGCATTCGATTGTGAAATCAAATGTAATATCGAGAGCGCTAAAGAATGTCTGTTTATGTGTTTAGGATTCTTTGTGCCAGGATTTCCAAAGCTGATGCGCTTCCAGGAGCACCATGACCGCATCCTGAAGAAGATGATGCCCAAACTTAAACAACATCTAGTAAGACTCGCACATACACACACACACACACACACAATAATTGAAGGAAGTGTACACAATGTTAAATCTAGCCTTTATAATGTGTATCCCCTCTCTTCCCAAGTGAGAGCAGGCACGAAGGCAGGTTTCCATTTTGGCAGGTTGACTTTTATTTACAGAATCAAACATTAGAATCAAAATCCAACAAAACCAGCGCGTGGTTGTCGGTCCACCTCAATTGAACTTAAATAAATAACTTCAACATATTCCCACCAATAACAGGACAATAACAAGTCCAACACAAAACAGCAGAGACGAATAACGTCATTCGAGTCCGAGCTTAACCCATAAAACCCCACACACATAAACAGAAATAAGGACGACCCCTGTCGGTTGACCAGCGCATAACCCCCTTAACCCTTACAGTAATGTACTTTATTATTGCAGGCTTTTGTGTAAGTTCTCTCAGTGTTTGTGAAATTGATGCTAATAGTATGACTTCAGACTTTAGATAATTAATTATTCATCATCTGCCAGAACCTGAAAAGGGAATGTCTCTCTAGGAGGCTCTAGCTGTTTTAATTTACTGTCAGTCCTATGAGGTTTTAAAGCTCTAGCCCTGGAAGGCTGTTTCTGACGAAGACCAACCCTATAGCATTTTAAAGAGAAGTGGTTAAGTCTTTCCTTGAGATCCAAGCATCCATTTCTGACTCTTTTATACTATAACAACTGCCCTGATTTTGCATATGAATCTGAAAGATATTGTTATATGTGATCAGTATATCTCAAATGTGAATGAGTATATTACTTTAGTATACATCTTTTAACATGGCACTTATGAAACTTAATCCCTGAATTTCAACTGCCATTCCAACTGACTTCATTAGTGTTTGGTTGAGAAAATAATACTTTCTAATTATCTATCATTTTCATTTCTTACTATTTTACTGAATTCTTCTTAAAACAGAAACAAACAAGATGCCACAACCATATTCATCTGAGAAACATAATTCTTAGCGGATAAAATATTCATATTAATGTTAATTAATCGCACTAAGTGATTAATTATTAGTCAGATTGAGATCTAATTCATGAAAGGCCACATTAATAAGTAATTTAGGATCAGCAGTCTCAGAGGGAGTGTATGTGCCGTTCCCGTGGGTGAATTAAATCGCAGCACATGGGTTAAAAGAGTGCTGTTTTCAGTGTGAGACCACTGTGTGTGTTTGTGGAAACATTTTTCCTTCACAGTATCTAGAATACAATAATTAATACAACACATCAAGACCTTTGTAATTGTCACATATCAGAACAATGAGCATTGTCTTCATGGTAGATGGATTAGTTTTACCTGGGAGGTGTTAATAATTAAAGTGATTTTAATCCAGTGTGAATCTGCAGTGTGTGTGGTTTTTAATCTGATAGAAATCTGAAGGGAATGTAAATCTCTATGAATGAATAGTTCTTAGTGTAATAATATTTTGTAAGGATTTTTATTCATTTTTGGCTGTTTTGGCATTTTGTAGTCTGACACTAATACAGTCATGGAGGGGTCTGAAATTCACACTGTAGGTGCATTCCCACTGTGAGAAACGGAACATAAAAAATATCTAAAATATATGATTTAAAAAGAACTGCTGCACATAAGTATTTGAACCTAAGAAAATCAGTATTAATATTTGGTAGAGAAGCCTTTGTTTGCAATTACAGAGGTCAAACATTTCCTGTAGTTCTTTACCTACAATGTGAATTTCAGACCCCTCCATGATTTCTAAGTGGGAGAACTTGCAAAATTGCAGGGTGTTCAGATGCTTATGTTCCTCACTGTAATTGTATTTAATCAAATTAAACAGATACCTCCCCCAAACCAATATGCTGGTCAAATTCGGGACAAATTTTGCTACGCATCTTTTTCTGAGAAAACTATAATAAAAGTTTTCTGATTCTGAGCTCCAATAGCTCTTCAGAGTCCCTAGTTCTGAGGCAAAGATCCTCTGGTTTAAATGTGTATTGATGAATGATGGTTTGCTGCCCTCTGCAGGACAACCAGGAGGTTTTCACCAGCCTATACACCATGAAGTGGTTCTTCCAGTGCTTTCTGGACCGTGTAAGTAACACTAGAGCACACTGGCCCACTCACCAAACCCATTCACATATAACTTTTAAAATAATATTTGTGGAAGGTAGTCAATGTTTTATTGTTAGTTAAATAAAGCTGTTTGACCTTAAATGTAGTCAAGCAGCCGAGACAAATTTGCTTCTAGTGTTGCTTTGTTACTACTGTTTTTGTTGATGTGGCATACTTTTGTACTGTAATGAACAGAGATGGATATATGTAATAGATACAGATTATGCCATAAAGTTCCTAGTATTAAAATTGTTGAAAATGCTGCATACATTGAGTATTGTGATTCACAGAGTAAACTTATGTCTTGTAACATTTCTCACTGTGTGTGTGTGTGTGTGTGTGTGTGTGTGTGTGTGTGTGTGTGTGTGTGTGTGTGTGTGTGTGTGTGTG
>JBBPDE010230338.1:0-12743 GCA_037974605.1 Nannopetersius ansorgii | reverse complement strand
ATGAGGTCACAGCAAAAATATTAAAAACATTCTTTTAATGGACAAGGAAGCATAACAAAGTAACCAAGAGGTAAGGAAAAAAATTGGATGATAAATAATTGTTTTGAGGGTAATATGGCTGATTAAAGACACGGGTCAAAACCGACCCGTTAACATAAGAGATAGTAACAGAAAGCTAACATAAGAGGAAGGTTAAAAGTTTAAGCATTAAACAGATTCTAATGTTTTAGTGAGGCTTTTCACTGGCTTTACTCACATGGTTGTCCATTCTACATGAAAAATTATTAAATAGCAGTAACTTAACAGCTGACTTTACCATAACATTACTACTACTACTACTACTGCTACTACTGCTACTACTACTACTGCTGCTACTACTACTACTACTGCTACTGCTACTACCCTTACTGCTACTACTACTGCTACTACTGCTGCTACTACTACTACTACTGTTACTACTAATAATAATGATAATAATAATTATTTATTTTTATGGTAATTGTATTTTAACCCTTTATCAGTCTGCTCAACCATTTGGTAGACCATTTAAATTATGTCACCCCATTAAATATGCGAGTGATTTGCGTAACAATACCAGACTGAACATTCAGATCCATGCCCGGAGAGCACGTAGAATTTTAATATAATTACTTTTATTAATATTAATATTAATATTAATATTAATATTAATACCTGTTTGGGCATTTTCAGTGTCTTGTCATTTTAACTCTGTGTGGTCTTCAACATCCTTTCTTAATTAACAAATTATTTGTCTAAAAAAGCAACTGTTATGAAAACACACACACACACACACACACACACACACACACACACACACACACGCAAATGCATGAAACAGCAAAGCCACACAAACACTCGTTTCATGCAATGGTTCCACAGAAAACTGTGATGTTCAAAATCCTAACTTTCACCAACTCATTAGGGCACTCAAACAAAGCATTACTGTCTTCAACAGCAGTTGACTTCACATGTCATAAGGTATAGGGCTACATTCATAGTGGAAAGTATTTTTTTTCTCATTAACAACCATTTTCAATGCCAGTGTCTGAATAAGAGCAACTGGTGTTGAAGACAAACCACTAGAACACAGCAGTGCTAATCATTTCTGTCTTGAGAGAGAGGGTGGCTGCCCTTGTCTCATCTAAGGAGAAGCATTCACACAGATACCATGTCTCTTATAGATGGGTGGCTTTCTGTAGATGTTGGACTCCCCAGTAACTAAAGACAGACAGAGAAAAAAGGGTGAAGCTGAAACAATGAGGAAAACAAGGAACAACTGGATCCCAAGGAGAAAGGGTAAGCAACAGCCTGCCCATAGACTATTGTGTTTATAGGTGTAGGGGGGTTGTGACAAAGTGCATATCCAGACTGTTTGCCCACCTAACCTTTAGGCTTCAATAAACACAAGATCAAAATTGAATAACTCATAATGAAAAAACTAAAACTTTCTAGCTTGCTGATTCTATAGAACAACTAGCACAAACCTTCTTTCTTTTCCTCCAGGCAAAATGTTTGCTGCCTGACCTTACTGGATCTGTGGTTATTATAGTTTCCAGTTTTGATGGTCATTCTGAATTACAGTTCATGGGGGCATTGTGCTGGGAAATCAGTTTTACACGTAAACTAAATTGTGACATTACTGATATGGTATTAGTATGTGTGTGTGTGTGTGTGTGTGTGTGTGTGTGTGTGTGTGTGTGTGTGTGTGTGTGTGTGTGTGACTACCTCAAATAGTATTTGCTCACTACTGGTCTCTTGGGCATCCATTGATTTATGGGGAAATTAGACTAAAATGATACTGAGAAAAAGACAGACTAAAGTTAGTAATTTCAAACTGAAGTGTATAGAAAGTGGAAATTGACAATGAGTCTAGATACATGGTATGCGAACCTAACAAAGAGGCTCATCAGTGTATACACCTCGTTCTTAAACACAGCTTAAAGGTTAATTTCCAAAGGCATATGGGAACCATGCTGTTTCTCAACTGTACTGCAATGGTGTGGAAGCATGCTTTGATTTTCCAGCTTATCTAAGCCCGCTGACAGTGCTAGCTTATTGTTGTCCCAAACTGTGCCAATGTCGTCGTACCAGCAGAATGTTTATTCATGTCAAAACTGCTTCTGTTATTATAGTCTGTCAGCTATTGTGGTTTTTTATGTCATTATAGTCTTGAGTTTTTTTGTTTTTCTCAGCATTGTTTAGCTGGGTGCTAAATACCTAACCTAGCTAACTTGTTTGTGTTGTTCTGTTACACCTTCACATTTCGTGCAACTCCCACTGAAATTTATCTGCAGCTTAAATAGAAAGTTGTGAATTGTACTCTGTTGACTTCACAGCATTGTGGTTTTTTGTGCAGATAGTTAAAAAATGTGACAACATACCCAACAATCAAAAAGCAGTGACACAGTTGGCTTGGTTGCAGCCTACTTTTGACTCTACCATAGAGCAGGGCTATGACACTATGGCTTGGGAATGGGTCACTTTATTTGTAATGGAAAAACAATTGCTTGCATTTGGCATAGTTCTTTGCACCAGAGCACCATGAGACATACTTCTCAAAATGCCTTCTTTCTGGGACACAGCAGTGCATCTTTAAATGCATCTGATTTAACTCACCTGCTAGACCTTAATGAGGGGTGTCAAAATATGGAAAATTCTTTAGCTCTGTCTTTAACTGTAGGAAGGCTGACACCCCTCATCAAAGGGTTTCATGTTAACTTTGCAAAATGATGAGTTTTCCGCCGTTTGTTGGCATTCCCCTGTGACTCTCAACTTGACAGGAAAAAAGCAAGAGCAAAGGGTTTGAAAATGGAGTGTCAGCAGCCAAAGTTCTTCCAACACACTCTTTGATGTCTTGAGGTGTCGCAGCAGCTCAGAAAGCACACACACACAGGAAGACTTTTGACAAATATTAGCACTAATACTGACAGAATTGGATTTCAATTTGGTTAATGGCATCCATGAGTATACTCGCAGGAACTCTTTTGTTTAAAGTAAACCAGTGCCAAGTGTGGCTTTAAAGGAATATGCTCATATTTTTCAATATAATCTTCGAAGTTCCAATACTTTATCATTCCAGTAGTTACCACACAGAATGTTTTAAAACGTATTTTTCAGGGACTTTCCTGGAAAAAAAAAAAAAAATCCAATTATTTTTTTTTATCACACATGACACTTATAGACGTCATGTGGCAGTTGAAGAATTCTTACATCGTTAGTAGGGGTGTGCTAATAGTAGTAGGAGTGGCCTGATACTAGACAAAATCACTGGAAAACTAAACTTTGACCAACTTGCCATAAAGAGAGATACATAGATGAGGCAAAGCTATGTCTCAAATGGCTTATACTCCTTACATAATGTGAAAATTAAGACACAGACTCCTGCACCCAGTGTATGATATGTATGCAGAATTCAATAAGGGACAAACTCTTATTGAATGGATCTGAATGGATTTAGAAGCTTACATTTTCTAACTTACAGAGTGCACTTTGGACAAAGCAAGGAGCCAGAATGCAACATGCATTCAGAAAAATTTACTATTAACAGCTTAATTGTTTAAGATACGGAAAAAGACCCTATAGATTTTGTATCCGCAGACAGGTTGTGGTATCAGTATTGACTTGAAAAAGTACTTAATTTAGAACTACTTTTTTAAATGTGTTTTTACTGTTTTTATTTGCTGTGTATAATCAGCTACCACAGATGGGAATCAGGTTGAAAATCCTATTCCTTTAAAAGCCTGAGCTCATCAAACATAGCTCAGTCGAACAGCATAAACACTGGACACAGACCACAGCTTGGAAATATTACTTCCACTGACAAGTGAGTGAAGACCAAACAAAAGCGCTGCAGTATGAATAAATGTAAAAAAAAATCATTTTGGAGGAAACCTGTTGGTAGTGACAGCTTCTTTCATGGCTGAGTGATGAAGAGTGTGAGTGATAGGGAAAAAACAGTAGAGTTAGAAGTTTGTGTTAGGAGAAGACAGCTATTAGTTCTTATTCGTGAAGCTGTCTAAAGCAGTGGCCTTAAGACTATGGGATATTAGCTTGCAGAGGTTGTTAGTGTAATGGAGACAGATGGACATGAATGGATGAGGAGAGAAGCAACAGCCTACCTGGCACATGAAAATGCTTGGGTGCTTGGTAGGTGGTGGGAGTGCTGGACCTGGCATCAAGATGAGTGTAATAGGGAGAGCTCTTGCCACTCTCAGTGCCTGCGGTCATCCCAAGACCAACAACAGCAACATAAAGCATAGCATGAGCGCAGGCCTTTTACCATGCCTTTAAATTGCTAGTGAGGGATAGTATGAGTCTATTGTGTTTAAAATCATACTATGCCTTTACATGCAATGACAAAACTCAAAACAGAAAATGTATTTATAGAAAGTCCATTTATGTTGAAATGTAAACCCCTTAAACTCTGGCCTTATTCAGTTATTAATTTTAATGAGTATTAGCCAATGATGACTACACTGTCAGTAGTACAGTGCATGTTAATTACTAACTACTATGAAAGGTAAATAGTTAGATAGTACATAATATGTAGTATATAGTTATAAAAATCAGTTTAAGGGATTAGATAACATGTTGTTGAAGGCATAAATACAAAGAAAGAGAAAATGTATGATGTAAGTAAAAAATATCAAGAACACTATGTATCCAGTTTTGTAGAATCTTGTTAATCCAACATTTCCTCTGAAATCAAGGACAGTAATAGGGGACTTTGCCCTCACTCTTCTAAGAAAGCTTTACAACAGATGCTTGAAGATGTGAAGATCTGATGGCATTCAGAAACAAAAGGATTAGTATCCTCAAAAACCCAATACATTTTTTTTATCACACATGACACGTGTATATGTATGCAGAATTCAATAAAGGACAAACAGTACTCTGAATGGATTTAGAAGCTTACATTTTATAAAAATGGACACAGTAAGGAGCCAAAATACAAAATGAATCCAGAAAAATGTACTATTAACAGCTTAATTGTTTAGTTAATGGAAAAAGATGCTGATTCCTCTGAAATCAATGACAGTAATAGGGGATAAGTCTACTCTTCTGAGAAAGCTTTACAACAGATGCTTGAACACAGATGTGAAGATCTGACGGCATTCACAAACAAAAGGATTAGTATCCTCAAAAACTGATATTTACCCCAAAACCTTATTACAAACTCCACTCATAAATATATCAAAGATGTTGGATTATGCTCCATTACTCCAGAGCACAACATCTCAGACTATTGTATCCCTCATGGCTAAAGTGTGTCCGCTCCAGAGGATCCCTTTAAGCTGCCAGTGCTTTAATGGAAATTGAACAAGCTAGAAGTGTGCTAATGAATGCCAGTGTAAGAAATATGTGCACCTGGTGGAATTCAGTAATAAGAAGTGTCTGAATTCTATGGACATACAGTGTTATTTCTGCATTTCCATTTCTTAATTTAATAGTACCTGGAACAGGTGTGCTACATTAGGATTGGAGCTAAACTCTGCTGGGTACTACAAGGATCAGGACCAGAAAACTCTGCCTTAGATCCTGCTATCATGAAGAAGTGGAGGAAGTAACATAGCATGTTTCTGAGTGAAAGAATGGCAAAAGAAGCTGAGAAACACATAGACTTAACATAGAACCATGGATGAAAAGTGACTCACACTACAGGTTTGGGAGACCTTTTCTTTGTAGATACAAACCTTTTAGCTACAGCACTGTAATGTTGACTACAAATGTAGAGACAAGAAAAGGTATTATGGGTAGAGTAGTTTTGGCCACTCATGGGTATACCAGAGTGGAGTGAATAAGGAATGTATGAAAATATGTATTAGTGGCCATAGAGCAGCTTGGGTAGTATTACATCTTAATTGGTGTTTCTGAATCCTGACCCTGGAGTGACCTGCACATTTCAGTGCTTTCATGCTCTTATAAATCAACTTCAGCTCATAAATTGGTCTTTAGTTAGGATATTAATTGTATCTGAAGCATTTGAGCAGGAAATATACAAACAAATAAGGAATTAGGATATTCTACAGATGGCAGACACTCAATTAACTGTTATTGTCATCTAAATAAACATAATGCAATGGTTCATTAAATGTAAATTTTTAAAATGGATTATAAACTATGGCTTGTTTAACAGGAATTAAAACTGACATTGAACCAAAGAGCCATTCTTGGCACCTTAATTTTGAGAGTGTAAAAGGAAACTGGCATTATTATACGATGCATTGCACTGCAATGCATTATTTATTTATTCTTTGGTTGTACCTCACCTATAACTGGTTGAAGCACCTTCCTCTCTTTTTTGTCTTGGCACCTCTGATGAAGTCAGATGTCCTCACTACGTGTGTGCATGCATGAAGGGAGATAGAAAGGGTTCAAGGTTGTTCAAAGTCTCACCGGAGCGGTAGTAGAGCTGAGGTGAGCGAGGCACCGTGGGAGACATGCCCTGACGGCTGTATGTCGGCAAGTCGACATAGCCTGGGCTGGAGGACCTCCGGTGCCTGATGTCCCAGCTGTCATAGATATCCTGTCAAACAGGAGCCGTAAATTTTTCTAAATACACATGAAACTACTCAAGCCTAAACATCATCTACAGCAGCAGGGAAAAAACAGATCCCATAATGATTTTCATGATGATTTTTAAATATCTGTAAATCTTTTAGTCTGTTTTTAGGACACAGTTTAATGAATTTAGGCATATTAACCCTTGCTTGATAACAGGTCTTAATAGAAAAGATAAACCAAATAAAATCTATTTTGTTTATGTGTATTACAATGTTTAGTCATCATTTGTATATTTCTTATTCTGTGTAACTTATTTTTAAATGATCAATATAAAAAACAACATTTTTATCTTTGAAGTGTTATCTGGAAAAAAGAATTATTGTATGTTAATGATCCATTTGTCAAAATTACAGTTTTCAAAAGGAGAAGGAGAATAAACTCAATGGAAAAAATTGCTTTGTCATCTACAATATGTTCTTCAGTTTGTTACTCATATTTGTTAACTTTTCATTGAATTGCACATTGTTCAGTTACGGGTTTACAATAACTGCCAATTTTAAACTACAAAAGGTGTGATATAAATAAATAAAGTTGATGTGAGGTTACAACAGCATTACCACAGAGGACCTAACAAGCCTAAACATGCCAGAAATGCTTACGTCAACAAAACACCACAATCTGATTCCCAGGCTAAACAAAACCAAGAACCAACTGAAACACGGCATCAACAGAAAACAGAAGATGCTATGGAAACATTATCAAATGCCAAATAAGATACTTTAGCAGCTCACTTTAGACTTTCCCATTGTTTGTCTCTTGACTGATGGATGCAGAAATAAATGTACACGAAAGCATTCCAGAGTCCACCATTACCTGAGAATATGGAGAGAGTGTTCCCAAAGACTGCATGAAGAGAGGACAGAAGAGAGGAAAATGAACAGAAATAAGGCAAGCACAAATTCATTTTACACTCCATTACTCCATACTTTCCAGGACCATGCCGGAAGATGGTAGAGGGTAAGAGAGAATGGTAAAGAATGGCATATGCAAAAAAATACTAATTTTTATGAATTCTCTTACAGTGGTTTGTACATATTTGGCATAAGATGTTCTGTATGAATTTAAAAATAAAAGTATTTTCAGTGTTTAAATGAACAAAGTGTTTAAGAACAACATGCTTCACACCAGCTGGAATATGTGGACAAATCTAGAATTCATGCAAGTTACTATTCATTTGTGAACATCATGTTTTCTGTAATGAGTAAAAATTTGATAAGTAGTTAGAACTTTCCATTCACTTAATCGCTCACATTACCAGCAGAGCAGCAAGCAAACATGTGCAACCATTGCACAACAGTGAGACTATGGGTGGGCAATATGACGATATGTTATGCATGCCGATCATGGATACATCATGTATATCATAGGTATCGTCAATTTATGTTTTATAAAGAAAACACATTCATTAGCCTATTATAGGATTTTATACGATTATTTTTACCAACTGCTTGATTTGCTTTTTTTCTGCAAAGTTTGCTTAAAGAATTTCTTACTTTTTTTTAGACCTGTCACTACTCTAATGGTGCATTTTCATCCAACTTATTCAGAAACTTAACATCATAATGTCTATTGTGTATTGTGAAAACGTCAAGTATTGTGCCATATCATCCACCCTATATAAGTCAGAACTAGAACTGTTAGAAGAAGTGTGCTGCACTATGTATAGCCACAAATGGATTTACTAAACGCCAACATTGAGTGAATAGGGGCAGCAGACGCAAGCCACAGGCAGTAGCAGTAGCAGTAGCGCTAGGACTAGCATCTCAGTACCTCCCCATAGCTGTTGTGCTCTAGCCTGTCATCAGAAGAGTATCTGTGATAGGACTCGTAAGGAATGAGATCAGGCCGCTGCATGTCATAAATAGCTCTAATCTTAGGCAGCGTGGTCAAATCCTTGTAACTGAGAATCTCATTCTCCACTTTGGCCTGAGGAATGTTGGGGAAAAAACAAAGAGCAAAGACAGAAACAGGATAGTAGAAAATGAGTGGTCATGACACCCAAACAGAGAAAATGAGGCTGAGAGAACTTACAGGGACAGACATAGATCCAGACAGAGACTGTATCTACTACAATGGTCACTTTACTGGAAACACAAAACCAACAGATCCACCAAAAAAAAGGAGTTTGTTGTACACTATGGTCCCACCTATTGATGCACAATTTATGTTAGCCATCCTCTAGCCATTAATCATATTGTGACCAATGACTCGTAGAGTTTGTATAGTGACTTTAAAGGAAGGTGGGCTTGTGGTGGCCAGTGAGCAAAAACAAAGACAAATGCACTAATTCACGTGTGGCACTAGCACAGTGAGATATGAAAAATGGGGGGTGGACAGTGTGCACTCAATTAGGCCTGGCTTGAAATAATGGCAATAGACTGAGTATAATAGACAAAATATTAGTATTGTAATAATAATTAAATGAGCTCTAATTAATAATTACATTTTGTTTGATTATATGGATAACATTACTAATCAAAACATACACACAAACATATGGAACTGTGGTACTGAAGATAAACACAACACATAGCTGTGTGGCTGGTTTGAGGTCTGATTTGTAGGTAGCAACATTCTGCCATCAGCATTGCAATGACTAATATGAATGAATTAATTCATTTTCTAAGTAGTTACCCTTCTAGTAACTAGGATCACATGCCCCTATACCAGTGCTCATAAAGCAAAAGACACCTGGGACAGGTCACCAGTCCATCAGATCTAGTTGCGACTTGGTATCTCTAGTCCAAAGTCTAATAATTGCAATAATGAATAAAAATACATAGTACCTATTGAATAATACATTTTAACATTAATAACTGCATAATTACATTAAGGGGTTAAAAGAGCTCTTCTGCATACAAAAATTTGATTATACAAAAAGAGAAAGCACACCGATAAATTCTTAATGACCAGCGAAGTCTAAGAAAAAAGTGATCAAATCCTGTCGAGAGCTGGCACCACCTGCTGATAGTATATCAAATAAACAGTTGATAGTTCATCTGAATGTACAATAGAACAATAAACAAAAGCGCTGATGAAAATACTGCAGTGTTAGTGTTTCTTGGCCTAGTTTCTGACAAGGAAAGAGTAGTCTTCAAATGGCCCCATTCAGAAAGCTTGGCATAATCAGTGTGTGTGACAGTGGCCTTTCATGTACAGTGAAAAATGAGCTCACAATTAGAAAATGCTGAGCATGCATCTCACTGACTTGGTTGTGTAATGAGTAATACTTACACAAATGACCCGGCTAGGAGAGCCTATACTGGAGCCAGGAGGGGAGATGGAGGCCTCTGAGGCACGTCTAAGCTGTAAGAATACATACACAAAAAACATGTTTAAAGGCATGAATGTATTTTTAAAAACACTGGCCCACTGCATGCTTAACAGAAATTGCCAGTTTTTTTTAGAAGTCTATGCTGTGCATGAAACAATTTGGAAAGTCATATTATCCATGCTTAAGCTACAACATAATGCCACTTTATATTAGTGTTCCCATTTTGTACAGAACTCAACAACAAGGAGGCCAAAAAAACCTTTTATGCATCATGGTCACTACAGTGGACAGCTATTCAAAAGCTGTTTTCTAGTATGTGTGAGGTTGTTGCTGGTATATTTGCACATAAGAATCTATATTGGACTCAAGTGTGTCACCCAAATACAACGTCATCCACTGTTCGGCCAGTGTAAATGCACAAAAAATATCTTCAAACCAAGATGGCCGACAAAAAGACAGACACACAACACCTTGGGAATATCTTGCCAGTTCTTCTATTCTATAAGATCCTTGCAGGTATAAAATTAGTAACATCTAAGGACTCATATTTTATTACTCTTTATTGTTCTTGGAAATGCATCAACAGCAGTAATTATTTCAGCATTAAAATAATTAATGTTGTGAAACTGTAACTTAAATTAGATCCATTCTGAATAACAATGTCTCTATATTTTGCAGGGCTCATGTGCAGTAGGGGACAGAAAGTCCTACAGGGTAGTGGAGCAAATGCCTGAGTCAAGTGAGGATGATGCTAGTGACAGTGAAGATGAATGGCTGCCAGAAAAGGAAGAATTAGTGTTTTCTAGCAGTAGTGACAGTGAAGACAAACACACAACGACCCAGTGCCACCCCACCTCCTTTCAAACACAGAGCACTGTCCAAATCACCCCTAAGATCAGGTTTGGCCCTGGAAAACTCTAGCCCAAACTTCCCGAAGCAAACTTCCGATACTTCATGCACACAAAAAAAACAAAGTACATTTGCATGCAGTGTCTTTATGCTTTGTGCCCTGAAGTTCAGTTTTTCATGCCTAAAGATGAATAAAAACACGATGAACAAAAAATCCGGATTGAGGTTGTCATAATTCATGCATGAAAGGGTTAAAGAAACATCCTAACGCTTTGCCTGGTTCTTTTGTATAAAGGCAAACATTTTATATGTCGTTCTTTAAGGAGTTTTAATATTTGTCATTCGTATTAACTGAAAGCAGTTGAATGACTGAGCATGGGTGGACAGAGGCGAGAGCTTATAACAGGGAGTGTGACAGGATATTTATTGAGAATTGTTGAAGAGACAGGTGTGTAAAAGGGCTGACAGAGTGAAATGTACCTCCCCTCGGCAGTAGCCTGGGCTACTGCTAATGTAATGTTACACTCATCCTTCAAACTTTCAGTTGTTCTTGAGGGAATTTCTTTTTTCCCTGCCTTTTTTGTTTACAACTTATATATCAGCCCACATATATTATAGAGGATCAGCCACTGTAAAAAAGTCTTAAATGCAAATGGTAATTGTGGCTACAGGGTTTTCATTCAAAAAGCAGGAACGCATCTCTGAACCAGGTGATTAAACAACTAGAATCAGGTGAGCTTCTGGTTGGTTTTAGCGAGAATACACAGCTGCACAAGGCCTTTGCGGAAAACACTGGTGCCCCCTATTTTAAAGGAAAACTAAACGCTCACCCTGAGTTTCCTCTCCAACTTTGCTGCCTGCTTGCACATCGGATGCCAGACTTCTGAACCTGCAACAGAGAAACACAGTTCAAACTGTGTTTAAACAGTGCACACTTCTCACACATGTCTTTCTTCCAAAAGGACCCTCTCTCTCTCACCATCTCTCTTCTGTATTTACACACATTCTCTCACACTCTGATCACAGACATGAGTTACAGCATCAGCACTACAGTACAGCTCCCACTTATTAAACACAGCCATTGTGGGCTATAAATTAAAGGACAAACAGCAAGGCTCTGAGTTTGTGACTCTTGCCATGTCTTGTTGGCTTACTCTCTCTCATACACACACCCACCCACATGTATACACACAAACACACAACGCACACACACACAAAGACAAAGGCTCTAAAGTAAACACAACAAGCCATTAAACTTCACTGAGGGAGAATTCGACATTATAAAGAGATGTAGGATATAAAGAGATGTAAAACAAATCAAAGATGTATAGATATCAAAGAAACTTTTTCACTGGATTATTTAAAATGACAAGTCTATGCAAACACTCCTCAATTAAATTAAATGTTTTGTTGCTTTTCTTTATGAAAAGGAGGGGAGGAGGCAGAAAACAAAATGGCTCCACTCAAGGGGCCTTTCCACGCTGTCCATGGCATGCCCCCAGTTGTATCTCCCTCAGGGATCTTGTCCAAGATGGATCCCATAGCACCCCTCAAAAAAATACTTGCGGAAATTCCCTGGGCTCCACTGGCATTCCCCCCTAAAAAGATGCACCACTGAGGTGTCAAGCGGTCCAGGACCCCGCCAAACAAGCGGCTGTGTAGGTGGCGGCCACCATGGAGTCGGGGTCTCAGAAGCAGCGGAGGGATCGGAAGAGCTGAGGGACTCTATTCGCCGTATCTGGCACCGGCACCGGTTTGCTCAAGGACGGCCTCCTTGCTTGCTTCCTCCCCACTCGCTGAGGGGCTGACCAGTTGGCTTCCCTGTATACAGCCACGTCTTGCGCTATCAGCACCTGAGAAAGCACAGAGAGCTCGGCCAGGAGCCATTCTTTGTCTCTCCTTCCTCTTGCACTCCTTCCTCCCCGAGCCCACTACGGACTCCCCCTGACCCGAGACCACCATGCGTTCCACTTTCTGGCCCTCACTGAGACCTGGATCACACCAGAGGACACGGCCACTCCAACAGCCCTTTCCT
>JBBPDE010230299.1:0-12750 GCA_037974605.1 Nannopetersius ansorgii | reverse complement strand
GGGTGCACAACATAACTACAGTTACGACTGGTGCTCGCAGTGTATCACTGTGGAGCCACTCGTATCAATTTCCAGTCTGTCGTGGTCCTGGAAGCAAGTTCCTGAGCCCGTGACACGGCTGCTGTTTTGTCTCTAACAATTATACGGTGTTTTTTCCCTGGTTTAGCCTCGGCTAGTCTGCTTCTGCTGCAGTCGTCTCTCTGGCGAGACTGTGTTTGTTTTATTTCAAGTTCCATTTTTAGTGATTTTATGACAGTGACTGGGAACGAAACGCAACTTTTTATGTATTGGTTTTGTTTTATGTTGCCTTAATTTCTGGTTTTCTGTCCTTTTGTTTTGCAGTGCTGGGCCTGTGGGGGGCGGTGTCTCCCCTTCATTTGGTTTGGTTCACGTGTGTGTGTGTGTAATTACTTTTGTGTGTGGGGATTTGGGTTTTTTTTTCTTTGGGGGCCACGCCCCCACTACCCAGCCCTGTGGCAGTTGTGTCTTTTTAAGTTGAGATCCAGTTTCCGTCTTGGTTTTTATGACTTTTTAACATTTTTAACTAGAATATTGTTTTAATAAATATTATAATTATCATAAATTGAAATACGTCTCTTGCTCCCTCCTTGCTCTTGAAGTAGACGAACCTGTGTGTCCTTTTATTAGGGAATATATCTTAGGGTGAAAGTCCCTAGGTGGCGTTGTCGGACAGTTTCATGGTTATGAACCATTTAAAAATAGTCTACTGGTGTACACATTAGTACTGGTCTTAAATTCACCTACACCGCCCCGCCACAACAGTTTGTGAGGTGACCCTTGCCATGCAGCTCATAAAGAGCTTCCCAGTTAGTTGTCTCCAGTCCTGCAGTGACTGGCTGTCTCTTCACCAGTGGTAGGTAGGTGGACAGGAGGTGCACCAGTCAGCTTGGATCTGCACAAAGATGGGGTGGATAGCTGAGCAGCTGTGTAATTACTTGACTTTAGCATACAGCAAGTTCAGTTTGGTGGGACAGTCCACATAATGTATGAAGGTCCTGTTGAGAGAAACATGGTTGAATTTTCTGGTGACGAGAACAAAATGGACCTTATCTGGAGACATGTTGTCACAGAATGGATGATTGGGCAGCTGGTAGCCTAGCATTCGCCCTGCGATCAGAAAGTCCAGGTTCGATTCCCAAGACCGCTAGGCACAGCTGAGGTAGCCTGAGCAAGCTACTGACCCCATGCACTGCTCCCCGGGCGCCGTGTTCCTGGCTGCCACCTACTTCACTTGGTGAATGGGTTAAATGCAGAGGGTGAATTTCGTGCTGTTCACACTGTGTGCAGTGGTGTGTTCACGTATGACCAAATGATCACTTTCACCTCCACATATCACTTGCTGTCATCCCCTTGGCCAATGACAGGATGCCAACTATGGTGAGAACTTTCTGGGAGATATCCAGGCAGCGGATGTGTTGCTTTAGCATGTTGTGAGCAGGGAGGCATCATCGCTTATCCTCTACCCTTGCCCTTCCCACCATCATTACAAGTTTTTTTTGCCTAAAAACACGAAATGCCTTCAATGTCCATGGCAAAGTCAGTAATATGGTCATGCAGCCATGTCTCAGAAAAGTGATGTGTCGGTCGTAAATGAGCTGCTGCAGGCTTGCGTCTGTGTATTATCCCAAACAGTCACTCAGATTATTTTACATATAAGAGAAGAGGACATTCACAGTGAGCAATCAAAAAGTCTGAAGAAAGGCTTAAATTAACTGTTCAAAACATTGGAGTTGTTGTCAGTTACAGCATTCATCAGCAGGCCAATTCCTGCATAAGCAGGGAACAGGACTTCCAGGCTCTGCAGCCTCAATTTGTGGTTTAGCTGAATCTGCTGCTTGAAAGGACTGAATTTATTGAAACTTTAAATCTGTTATGGGGCCATAGCAAACTTTTTTAGACCTGTTGATGTCAACATAAATAGACAGGAGAAAAACTACTAAAAGACAATCTTCTTTATGCACTCAGCCATCCAGTAATACAGTATGTTTCTAACCCCCAGCCACACAGGGGCAACATCAAACACTAAAATTGAGATACACCAAGAGAAGACAGAGCAAGCACGGCTTCCAGATAAAAAATGAAGAGTAAATATCAGACCCTGGATGAGAGTTATGATGACCTCTCTCTGCTAGAGTCACTACAGCCACCACCAGAATCACCGCAATCAAATAACCTTCACTCTCTCTCTCTTTCAGTGACTTTTCATCTACACTTGGGCTTCTCAGAGAAATAGGATGATAGGTATGTGCAGGGACTAAATTATGTCAGCCTGTCCATTTCAGCCAGCCGACTAGTTTTGCCTAAAAAGCACAAGGCACCCCTAACCCCACAAACATCAACAGGCCTGTCTTTCAATGGCTATGACCACTCAAAGCACGGACTGTCCTCTCCCCTGAGAAAACACACTCTGTACCATCCAGCAACGAAAAAAACGATAGAGGATGCCTGCTAACAGTGTGCCCAAATCCAAAATTGCATGCATCATGAGCTAGTATTCAGCTCTTTTAGACCTCTGCTGTGTCTGGTTGCTCAAGAACCAGGATGCACATATATCATGAGGTTCGGATGGGGAATAGAAAGAATAGCGTTAGTCAGTCCAACTTAAATTAGATTTCACAAGGACTGTTTAAATTACTTTCTGCACATTAAAGTTAGTAGTTTTTGCATCTTTGATCTCTTTTTAACAAATCACATTTAGTTAATGATCTATGCACACACCAATTTTATGTTTTTAACAGAAGAATGACTAGAGCATGTCTGCAGTACAACAGTTCTCATTGAAACAGCCCAACAAATGGGGTGTGGCTGCATTTTTAAAAGGCAAGCAGATCTCTCTTGGTGAGTTTAATTTCTATAAAAATCTTGGTACTGTGATGAAAGGCTCTCCAAAAAATTTACTAGACCACAAAAACACTGTCCAAACTAGTTTGATGAATTCTCTGACATGTCAATCATTTCTACAGACTTCTAAACACTTATTGTAAATGGTGTTTTTGACAGGTCATAAAATGGATTTGGCTATCAGCAAGGGTCTCAGTGTTCCTCTGATGAATGATTTAGCTCTGTTTGATCATTCCTGTGCTTTCTTTGAAGGGTCTTAAACACCCAAAATAGATCTAAAATGTCAAAAAGAGGTACATTAATGCAAATGCCAGCACTGTATTTATGGATGCCATGTGCTAGCTTGTTTAAAAGCAGTCTGTAGATGACCGCCTTAATCAGTTTAACTCAGGTTTTTATGGACTTTGAAACTATAACACCTTTGAAGGCTAAAACAGTAAGCCCCCAGAGAAACACAACAGTGGTAGCAAATCAGAAGAGACAATGCAGAAAACCTGAGCAGAAATTGAGAAAAACTAAGCTTTAGATTGATTAGAACATTTTCAAAGAAACTCTGTGTTTACAGGTCCAGACAATCTCATTTCTCTAATATAATTGATAAGAACATTAACAACACTCTGCTACGACAACTGTCTTGGTACTGCTAGATCATAGTGCAGCTTTTGTCATGGTTGATCAAAATCCTGCTGAACAGATTCGAAAATTGGGCTGTTGGGAATGGTCCTCAAACGGTTAAGCATGTACCTAGAATGCAAGGATTATTTTGTCTCGGTGGACACTTATAAATTAGAGAAACTGTTATACAATATGAAGTCCCACAAGGATCCATTCTAGGGCCCTCTTTGTTTAATGTATATTTGCTTTTTCTTGGTCAAATTCTTCAAGAGTACAAGGTTTATCATAGCTAAACAGATCAAAATCGTTGGTCTCATTGTGTTTTGCCTTTAAGTAAATGGATGCTGCAAAAATTCCTTCACTTAAAATAAGACAGATTCTGTTTGGGAACGGTAGTACAACCCATTTCAAACACCTTGGTGTAATCATATATGGGGACCTTAGTTTAAGTGCTCACATTAAAATTATAACTATATCAGCATTCTGGCAGCTCAAAAACATGGTTTAGATCGGGGACTTTGATTCAAAGGAAGATTTGGAGAAACTCAAAAATGGTGCTGAGAGTTATAACAAAACCCAAGAAAAGAGAGCACATTACTCCATTCCCTACATTGTCTTCCAATCAGATACAGAATTGAATTCCAAATGTTGCTAATTGTTTAATAGTCATTGTAAATACACATGACCTCTGGGATGTTTGATGAATATCAGTCAGGAAGATCTCCCAGATCAGCTGGAACTGGTCAGCCAGTGGTGCCCAGATTATAATCGAAAGAAGGTGGGATGGCGTTTAGTCATTATGCTGCTTACCGCTGAAACCAGCTCCCCATGGAGAACATATCAGCCCGACTGTTGACAGTGTAAAAAAGAATCTTGAAACTGACCTGTTTTTTGCTGCTTTCAGTTACCAGTAAGATCTGCACAACATTCTTCCAATTTTATCTGTATTCTTTTATACTGTTTTATTTACCTTTGTCTAACTTAATCTTAAATCCTACTTTTATTCAATATGGATTTATTTTATTGTTTTTCTTTTTTGTTTACTCATTTGAAGTAATGTTAAATCGATCTGCTATGAATATGAATGGGTGGGTGAAGTATACATGTAAGTTCTTCTATACATTCTAAATCTTCATTTTGGCCCATACTCCCTTCCCTTCCAGCGCCACTTTGCTGGTGCTCAGTTAGAGACTGTAGCTTTGTCTTTGGTTAGGTCTGTATCTTTAGTGTCATAAACTTCTCAAAAATTCACGCCTTTATTTTGAGTTTTATTTTAAAAATGGACTCACTGGTGGGTACTTTGCTTTTGCACTGTTATTTATTGTGTCCATTCGACTGCGTCTCTTCTGGACATGCATGATGGATTTTGTTGTTTGGTTTTGTACATTTCATCTCCAAAAGGGCATAAATCTCTGTCAAAATGTATGAGTGCACATTGAGTGGTGGTTTGACTGATCAAAACATCATGGTTCCAGGCCAGATAAGCCTTTTTTTAACGGAATCATCAACCCGGTCATTGTTTAAATTGTAATGTTTTGATTAGAAAATGCATACGATCTTGACATTGTCATGGAAAAGTGTTCAGTCAGATCTATTTTTACCCTGTGGTATCTAGGTGGATACAGACAATCAAGCTCTCCTATTGGTTAGGCCTGTTGGAGCTGGCCTGATTGACCTACAGATTTGATTACCTACCATCAGAATGAGGAGGCAATCACGGTTTGATTCCCAATGGCTGGGACCATTTCTGTGTGGAACATCAATGTAGGTCTACTGGAAGTTCTAGATACTGACTGCAGAACCATAATCTAACCATATTCTGGTTTCAGCCAATTGTTAGGAATAGAAAACCGTGATGGGAGCTCCATACCAGGATTCTTTACTGTAGAAGAAACAGCACTACAACTAAAATACTACCCATAGGGTGCTAGCACAGATAAGCCGCAACATTTAAACTGAGGGGAGTAATATTGATTACCTAGTTACAGTGGTACCTGTCCAGTGGTGGAATATATCAGGCAGCAAGTGGACAGTCAGTTCTTGAAGGTGATATATTGGAAGCAGGAGAAATGGGTGAGTGTAAGTATATAATAGTGTAAGAGTGTATATAAGAGTGTAAGGGATCTGACATGGGCCCAATTGTGAAGGCTAACTGTTTTGTTTGCAGTATACAGTGGTCAGTGCCTACCAGAAGTGATCTGTTGGAGGGCAAACAGTGAAGTACAGATAGGGTGAGGGTTCACTGATGTGTGTGTGCTAGCTTGTCTGGTCTGATCCCACAGAAGAGCTCCTGTAGCACAAACTGTTGAAACTGTCCATATATATGCCACATAGACATTTATGCCACTTTGCTCTTTTTCCTGTTTTTAATGTCAGGTTTTCTTCAGCTCTATTTTCTCACTTAGGTGTTTTTCTATCGATTCTGTAATTGTTCATGTTTTTGCTCTCTTTCCTTCTCTGTCTTTCTCTCTCTCTCTGTCTCTCTCTCGAAGTATAATTACTGTCCTCTTCTGATAGGATTGTTTTTCTCAGGTGAGTGCTCCCATTTCCAGCACTGTGGGAACAGCATGATGGTAAATTATAATTTCTGCGGCAGAACTGAACAGGAGAGAAAAATGTAAGAGAGAGAGGGAGATGGGGGGACAGTGAACATCTTAATTGTTTGTGCTTGTTTGTTTGTTTGTAATTGGTGCGCTGGCTGGGAGACAGTCAGTAAGTAGTGTGAGCTGCTCAAGCTGAAAGGCCCTTTTCAGTAATTGATCACCACCCATGCTGTACACACACATTAGCACATCACATGTTTCGAACTGTTTGCATGAAACAAGTGAGTCTGTGCACTCATAAACACAGTGTGTACAATGACATTTGGTTAATTTAATGTATGTGTGTGTGTGTGTGTGTGTGTGTATGTGTGCATTTTTTCACAATATCCTAACTTTGTAGCAAAACTATAGGAAAAAGTATTAGTAATAGAACATACAGATGGGACATGTTAGTATTGGTATAAAGCCACATGTCTAACATTGTGTAAGTCCCCCTCAGCTCTGATTCATCAAGGCATGGACTCCTCGATACCTCTAAAGGTGTGCTGGGGTTTCTGAACCAAGCCATTAACAGCAGATCTTTTAAATCCTGTAAGTTGCGAACTGGCGACTCCATGGATTAGACTACTTTGTCCAGCACATCCCATAGTTCAGTCGGATTAAAATCTAGGGAGTTTGGGTGTCAAAGTAACATCTACATGAATTCAGGATTCCGAGGCAGAAAATTGCCTTATGCATGACCAACACATACTTTAAGAAGTGCTCTTCCTCTAATGTCTAATATATCTAACCACATGACAGGGGTCATTGTAACAAGATGATCATTTCACTTATCTGGTCAGTATTTTTAGTAGTGGAGCTGAAGAATAGTATGTTTAGTGGACTGGAGTACATGGAAAGTGCATGGAAAAGGGAACTGCAGTGGAGGTTAGGTGTTGAGTAGGATTGAGAGAGTATAGTTCATCAAAGACTGGCAGAGTATAGTCAGGTCCTAGCACAAATTCGATGAGAGGGGGAGGTGAGAGACAGACTAGCGCTGACATTTTTATGACTATGTGTTTGTTCTTCAGGCCGAGCAGAAAATGGTGCTGTCACATAAAACTCACCAGAGTGGAGAGAGAAAAAGAGAGGGGGAAAGATGTGAGAAAGAGAGATGCTGCTGCATATCAAATTGCCCACTCGGTCATTGTATAGTACAGGGGTGTCAAACTCCAGTGTTAGAGGTCCGTGATCCAGCACGTTTTGGTGATTTCCCTTCTCAGAAACACCTGGTTCACCTTACCAGCTAATTGCAAGGTTTAGTGAATGTGTGAGTGGGGGAACCATCAAACTGTGCTGGACACCGGTCCTCCAGGACCAGAGCTAAACACCCATGGTATAGTATATAACTTGCTGTGTAAGGTTCCATTAGAAGTTCCAATGAGACAACATGCTAATCTGGACGTTAATAGAGTGTGACAAACCAAACCTATAAAATTCATTTATGTGGAAGCACATCTGGGCCATCACCAACTACAGGACATCTCAACCTGCCTGTGACAGTCAGGCCTCCCTCTGGAACTGAATACTGGACTTCCTGACTGTGAGACCTCAGTCAGCCAGGATCAGGAGGAACATCTGCAATGCCACCACAATGAGCACAGTGACCCACCCAGGACTGTGTGATGGGTCCTCTGCTGTTCACACTGATGACCCACAAACTGTGGGTTTACGGCATTTAGCAAACACTCTTATCCAAAGCAATGAACATCAGTGCTTAAGTAGTCTGCATCTATTCTTCATACCTGTAAAGTTATACTTAAATCAACACCTGCTTTTTACCAAGTAACTGCCAGCTAAGTCAAAAAGAAAAAAGTCAGAGGTTCATACACAAGTAAGGCCTCGTTCACACGGATGTCTGAACCAGGCATTTTTCTGGTGTTCGTGACGCCAGGTGAGCGCCTATTGAACGCCGTCCATTTTTCTGCACATTGAAGCAAATCAGAGCGTCCACACGGGCGTTCAGCACCGGCGTTCGGCTGGCTGCGCGTTCGGATGGCATCAAATAAACCTTGCATGCAACGTTTTCTTGGCGTCAAAATCCCAACGAATGCGAGGAAAACGTCACTATGGCGTTTACATGGCGTTCGGTTGACGTTCTGGAGGACCAAATATGTCCCATGATTCTGTACCGACATGCGAGTGTAGTTGAATAACTTTTGCGGAAATCTTCACGTCTTCAAAAAGCACAAAAAACGTCCCTTTGATCTGACGTTGCGCAGTAAGAGGGTGAACCCAGTATCAGCAACGATGTTTGTTCTTCTCCTGCCTACGGCTCCGTATCAGAAGGATTTTTGAAATAAGAATGTAAACGGTAAGTTTTAAGAAAGAATAGTGATCTGTGTTTTCAGTGCAGAACTATAAACCAAGTTGACACACGTGTAAACACTCTGGACAGAGTCATTACTGCCCCCACAGGTAAATACACGGAACTACAGATCGGGCGTCAGGCTGGCGTTAAACGCCATCAGACTAACGCTAGTCCAACGCCTTGCTGACGCCGATCAAGCGTCGCTACCAAACGCCACAAAAACGCCTATGGCGTTCAGAGCGCGTTCATTCCGAACGTCCGTGTGGATGAGGCCTAAGGAAAACAGTTAAGAGGGTAAGATGAGGTTGCATACAGAGAGGAGGTGCAACAGCTAACAGACTGGTGCAGAGCCAAAAGTCTGTCTCTTATTGTGAACAAAACAATAGTGATGCTTATTGACTTCAGGAGAGCACGATGTGAACATCCTCCACTTTAACGACTCCCCAGTGGAGATCATCCAGAGCACCGTATTCTTCTTGTTCAGATCATGGAGAACCTCACTTGGACCTTCAACACCAACTCTATTGCCAGTATCAGTATCATAATACTGTATTCACTCACACTAGTACTGCTGCTGCTCCTGTGGACTTCATTGTATGTTGTCTTGTCCTGTATATTATCAACCCGATCTCATGACTTTTTGTGCAGCTATCACAAAATAAAATTTTATCAAAAATATATGCGGCGATCATGATTTAGGGCCTTTTTTCATGCTACTACAACACTTCACAGCCTTATTTAATTTAATATGCAGTATTAAATTACAGTATTACGCCAGTATCTATGCGTACTGGTGACTGCTATGTTAAGATTTAGTGTTAAGGTTTGGGTTGGGGTTAGGGTTAGGGTTAGGTTAAGGTAAGGATTCAACTCGTTATTTCTCTCCTACTGTCCCTCAGTCACCAGTTACCACTGATACTGGCGATCTTACGCAGTGTGCCATATAATACTGTGGCGAACGATGGAATAAGGCGACACCAAGGCGGGTGAATCCATTTTCTTTGTCTTTATTTTTGGCTCTCCTCAGCACCACACAGCCAGCATCAACTCCCCAACTCCACTACCCAGTGCTAGTCACCGCCCTCCCCTTATATACCACCACAAAAGCCCGCCCGTTTCCATGGCGATGAGCCCAGGTGGAGGTCATCACCCTTAGTTTCACCCCAGCCTGCCCGCCAAAACCCACGCACCCCACGCATGCAACCCACGTGGTCCTCCTGCCCGCCACAATACATAGAGTAGTGAAGTGTTGTCCTAGCACGAAAAATTGAAGCATTGTCCAAGCATGTAAAAAAGCTCTATATCGTGATCGTAGCATGTATTTTGATTAAACTGTATTTCGTGATGGCTTCACAAAAACCTATAATTATTGTACTGTTGCTTTTGTGTTTTAGCACTTTCTCTTTAGCCCTGTCCTGCCTGCACTTGTGTAGTATTATTTTGCTCTTCTTGACTTGAGAACATTAGGAAGGCCCTTCACCTTCAGCATGACGTTATTTTCTTTTTTATTTTTATTTTATATATATAATATGACATATTGTTTATTTTTTAACATACATTTGTTTGTGGTTTTACAAACCTTCTTCAAGGTGAGTAATGTCCAAAACCGACAATAGCCTACTTCCCACAGAAGACACAGCTGGTCCACAGCTGACAAAAAATTGGAGATGACCAAATTACAGCATGCCACAAACAAAATTGCATCACCCATTCCAGCTCACAAAAGGCAACGAAGCAATGCGCTGTGGTCTCTGGTTGTTAAGAGGCGTGCATGGTGACAGACTAACAGTGAGTGATGGAAAATGCAGAACCTGATAAGAAGCCGATAAAAGTGACTGAAAACAGAGCTCACAGAAACACTATGTTTAGAAACTGATACAAGAGGACATGAATGCTATCAGCAGTGCGGCTTTCTGACATGCTCTCCGTCTGCAGCACTCTTTAGCTACAATCGCTGAATTCTGCCAGGTTCTCAATATCAGCAAACTTTCCCTCATGTTAATCTAAGTCGTTGTTTGGCAGAACGTTACATAGACATTCTTAAATCATTTTCAGGTGTTTCAGCCACAGCTTAAAGGTATATAAAATTAAGGACAAAGTCATGCAATCTCCACAGACAAACACTACCCACATTTAGGCTGATTGGTTGAGTATTTTCTTGTATATTTATTTTTTTGTTTGTTTGTTTGTTTATTTAGTTTGGAGTAAGCAAGCAAGTGAGGGAGAGAGAGAGAGAGAGAGAGAGAGAGAGAGAGAGAGAGAGAGAGATTTCTTTTAGGTTAAATCTTTTGAGGCATAGACCTGAAATCACAGACCTTACTCTGGGTGTGTGTGTGTGTGTGTGTGTGTGTGTGTGTGTGTGTGTGGGTGGGTGTGTGTGTGTGTGTGTGTGTGGACTTCTGCAGGGTTTGACAGACAGTGAAACTTGAGTGGTGACACTGATGAGGTGTGTGTGTGAGAAATCGAGTTAAATAAACATGGCAGTACGACCCTCACATCTCTCTCTCTCTCTCTCTCTCTCTCTTTCTCTCTCTCGCTTTCTCTGATTTATACTTTAGCTCCACATGCAGAAGCCATTAAAATCAACCAACCTTGCAGCCCCTCCTTTCTGTTCTCCTTTTCTTATTTTCTCCTTTCCTCTCTTTTCTTCTCTCTTTCATTATAAAGCAGTTCCAGTGGTGAGAAAGAATGAAAATAAAAAGAGCAGAAAAGAAACCTGAAAGGCAAACTGTGTCTCAATGGCCAAGCTTGAAAGGGACAATTCTATATTGGGAAAAATGCAATGGTGCATTTATGCACACTTTAACTTGCTAGCTAGTTGTGACAATGCTATCTAAATACATAAAACCAAATGGCACTGGGTAACAGCAGAGATGTTAAATATGAAAAAAATATCTCGCACTTTAAATGTGAAACTTCACAGTTAGATGGGGCTCGATAACACCTTTCCAACGACCGTTCATTTTGGACACCGGGGCGAGGTGAACTGTTTTCGGGTTGTTGTAAAGAGTGTGAGATATAAATAAATAATTCCATGAAATGAACACTGTTTACGAATTATGACTCACGAGTCACAGCACCCGAGTCCGAGTCAAGTCTCAAGTCGTCGAGGGCAAGTCTAAAGTCAAGTCACAAGTCTTTCTTTGTGCAACTTAAGTGCGACTCGAGTCTGAGTCCCAGGGACAGTAAATTCTACATACTGTCTATGGAGTATAAGTACATGCAGTAGCATTTCAGATCTCAGATTAGTCAACAGCTTCAGAAGCTCTTTTCTTATAAGCCTAAGTAACGTTAACAAACTTAGAATGTGTTCTCTCTTCTCCAGCTGGGCCAGCTGGGACTGACTGGATGGTTCGATCAATCTTACTTGACCTGCAGACTTGGAGCCAAAAAAATTGTCACTCTACTGCTGGGACTAAAGGTAAATCAGCTCCATCTTAATCAAATGCTTTACACAACCTGTTGGTGCCCTGGTGCTCAGTGGTCCACAAAATACTCATTATCAGCTTTTTAATTTTTAACAGAAAATAAAACTGTGAATGACGAGGGTTAAACCTTATTTGACGAGAGAGCGAGAGAGAGAAAACATATTACAAATGTGTTTACATACAGTATATATAAAACATGATGTGTATAGTAATATATAGTATATATAATATAGTATAATACATGTATGATCCTACATCCTGACATGTATACAAACTTGTGGGTGTAATAGAGAAAGATGGATATTATTGCATAGATGGCTTTGAATGGCATGCATTTGGTAGAGGCTATCCATATGTTCCATGTAACACTCATCATCTCCACCCCCCCCCCTCTCTCTCTCTCTCTCTCTCTCTCTCTCTCTCTCTCTCTCTCTCTCTCTCTCTCTCTCTCTCTCCTGTTTAATCCATTATTCACCATCAGTTGCATATGCAAAAACAATGATACAGGACATTTGCACCAGCACAAACTCACCCACAAAAAATCCCAACTCCATTGTTTTATCTGTTTTAACTGCTCTATACACAGTGAGAATGTTTTGAAATAAACACACCAGTAGTAATTTTCAAGAAAAGCTTGTTATAATCACATACATCAAGCTTAGGAATCATTTTCTTGTTTCTTCTGTGAAGTTACCATTTCAAACGAATAGTGTTGTTGCCACAGCAACAATATGTACATCAGTACAGTGTGTTATTAAGTGTGTTAACATGCACGGTGGCAAGCTAGAGTAGAAATAACTTTAAGAACACACTGGCCATTTTTCTTCCTTCTGGGAGATTAGAATGACTTTCAACTGGACAAGAAGAACACCATCCACACACCACACACACACACACACACACACACACACACACACACACACACACACACACACACACACACACACACACA